>JAJPUD010000847.1:49060-153486 GCA_023553655.1 Myrmecobius fasciatus | reverse complement strand
TCCTCCCTTTAGAGTCCCTCCCTCCCCTTTATACCTTTCTCCTAATCCTTCTATTAGTTTATCCCTTTCCTTTTCTCCCCTCCCTCCTACCTTCCCACAAGGAGGGTCAGTGCTTTCTTTGAAGCCAAATGTGTCTGATATACTCTCTTAGAGTCCAATCTAATGAGAGTAAGGTTTACACAATACTCATCGCCCACCCTTCTTTCCCTCAATTATATTAGATCTTCTATGTCTCTTTATGAGATTTTGCCTTATTTTATCTCCTTTATTTTTACTTTATTTTGCCTCCCTTTCCCCCCTCCCCTCTTTTTCTTTTTCAGTATGGTATCCCTTCCACCTCTAATTTCTTTTCCATTATTATCAAAGAAAAATCAAATTATACTGCCCTTCTTTAAATGATACCTATAGTAGGAATATAGTTCTCAAGAGTTTTCCTTTTTACCTTTTTATGTTTCTCTTGAGTTCTCTATTTGGAGGTCAAATTTTTTGTTCAGATCAGGTCTTTTCATTAGAAATAGGTGAAATTCTCCTGTATCATTGAATGACCATCTTCTTCCCTGGAAGATGATGCTCATTCTAGCTGGATAACTTATTCTTGGCTGTAATACAAGTTCTTTTGCCTTTCGGAATATCTGGTTCCAGGCCCTTCGGTCCTTCAATGTGGAAGCTGACAGATCCTGTGTAATTCTAATGACAGTTCCTCGGTATTTGAACTGTTTCTTTCTAGCTGCTTGCAATATCTTTTCCTTGGTGCGATAGTCCTGAAATTTGGCCACGATATTCCTTGGGGTTTTAATTTTGGGGTCTCTTTCTGGAGGTGATCGGTGAATTCTTTCAATGCCAATTTTGCCTTCTGATTCTAAAACATCAGGGCAATTCTCTTTCATGATTTCCTGGAGGATAGCATCCAGGTTCTTTTTTTCATTGTGGATTTCAGGGAGTCCAATAATCCTTAAATTGTCTCTCCTGGATCTGTTTTCCAAGTCAGTTGTTTTTCCTAGGAGATATTTCATATTTTCTTCTATTTTTTCATTTTTTGTTTTTGTTTAACTGATTCTTGAAGTCTTATTGAGTCATTTACTTCTATTTGTTCAATTTTAATTTTTAGAGTATTATTTCCTTCAGTTATCTTTTTTAGCTCCTTTTGTAGCTGGCCAATTGAATTTCTTGATTCAATGTATTCTTTTTCCATTTTGCCAGTTTTATTTTTCAGTGAATTGTTGTCTTTTTCCAATTCACCAATTTTGTTTTTCAGTGAATTGTTGTCTTTTTCCAATTCACCAATTTTGTTTTTCAGTTCACCATTTTTATTTTCCAGTGAATTGGTGATTTTTTCCAATTCACCAATTTTGTTTTTCAGTGAACTGTTTTCTTTTTCCAATTCACCAGTCCTATTTTCCAGTTTTTGATATTTCTGTTGCCCTGACCTCAATTTATTTCCCCATTCTTCTTCTAGCTCTCTTTTGAGATTCTTAATGCAATCATCCAGGTAAGCCTTCTGAAAGGGAGACCAACTTAAGTCTGCCTTTGTGGCTTCATCTGGGGTTGTTTTCATAATGTCAGGATCTGGGGACTGTTCTATTTTTTCTCCGTAAAAGCTTTCTATGGTGAGAGCTCTCTTCTGCTTCTTGCTCATGATTTAAAGTTGGGATATTGGTCAAAAGCAGAGAAAACTGCAACAATTTGTATTTGCCCTGGGGCAGTTTGCCGAGTTGACTTCCGGTCTGAGGCTGGTCAGGCTAGATTCGCACTAGGACCACGTTTTCAGCTGCTCTCAATCCACCCTTTACCAAAGGCAGATCTGCCAAAGCACCTGCCCGCCAGCACAGCAAAGTGGTCCAGGCGTCTCCCAGGGGCTTCCTGGGTGGCTAAAATCCGCCCCTCTATTGCAGCCCTGACTTCCGCCCCAGCTGGAGTCTGATTGCGACCAGTGGCAGATTTCCCCTGAGGCTAACCTTCTCTGGAGTTCTTTCAAGGTAGATTTTTGATAGAAGTGCGTTGTAGTCCAAATGTTTGGCGGAACCCTCACTCAAAAACCAGTTCGAAGGCTCACTTTGTCTGGGTCTGAGGGAAGGTCCCAGGAGTTCACAGAGAAAGCTGTCTGCTGTTCGCCATCTTGGCTCCGCCCCCCTCAACTTTTTTTTTATTCTCCAATTATTATCACTCTAATAGCAATCTTATTAATACCCATGAATCTATGCAGTTGATTTTCCAAAATCTAGGTCTAGCTCTGCTCTGTCTTCCAAGTTTCAGACCTGCACTACCAATTTTCTGCATGTCCAAATCTACTTATTCAGCCCTAATTTCTCTGTTGATGTCCAGTCTTGCAATTCCAACTTCTTGTTAGATATCTCAAACTGGATGTCCTGTAGAAGTCTTAAATTCAACATATCAAAAACTGACCTTATTATCTTCCTTCCCAAATTTTATCCACTTCTAAAGTTAACCTTTTAGTGTAAAAAACATGACTATCTTCTCAGTTTCCAAGATTTAATAAACTAGTTATTATCCTCAAAATCTATTATTCTGCATCCATATCCAATATATTGTTAAACTCAATTGACTTTATTTTTCTGACTTTTCAGAAATATTCTCTTGTCTAATACTACTACCACCTTGGTGCCTCCTCATACCTTCACTATTCCTTGATGATAGCTGACTGATTGATTTGCCTGCCATGACTCTCCACACTCCAATCTACACCTTATTCACTTATCAAAATGATTACCCTAAAGTACAGATTCAGCTATGTTACCTTCTCCCCACTCCCAATTCAATAAATTCCAGTGTTTCCTATCATTTCTAAGATTGAATATAAAATTCTCTATTTGGAATTCAAATCCCTTCATAGACTTCCCCTCTCCCTTTTCACCTTTCTAGACTTCTTATACATCATACTCTCCCTAATATATTATTTGATACAGTGCAATGGTCTCCTTGTTATTCTCTGAACAAGATATTCCATCTCTGAGTTCCAAGTATTTTTACCTGCTGTCCCCCATATCTGGAATGCTCTTCCTCCTCATCACCACTTCTTGACTCCCTTGCCTTCCTTTAAATCCCAATTAAAATCCCACATTCTAAAGCCCAGTTTCTTAAACTGTGAGTTGCAACCCCATATGGGGACTAGTAATTGGGTGTGGGGATCATGAAATTATGTTTTACTATAGTACGTTTCCCTTGTTTACCTCTTTTATATACCATATGGACCTACAACCCACATTTTAAGAAATTTTCCTCTAGATCATCCTATTCACAACTAGGCCCCTTATCTATTCCTGAGAAAACCTCAAACTGTAGCCAAACACTACTTGACTGCGGTTTTTTCCTAATAGATGTGCCAGGACCTCAATGGATTTTCAAAGCCACTAAAAACTATATAGAATGTCTTATAATTTTATCATAGGAGGCAGCAGCAGATAGAGCTATAGACATGGAGTAGGGATGTAGACTCATACAATTAGTAGTTATGTGATCTTGAGCATCTGTAAAATGAGGATAATAGCAGCTATCAGGATTGTTGTAAGGATAAAATAAAGTTTCACACAGTGTTTGAAACATAGCAGGTTATTAAATGTTTTTCCCATTTTCTATCAATTGGGATCTATATTACAAAATATGATCCAGGAGCAGAATGGTGACAGTGAGGCATATGACAAAATGTTCTATCATTTATGTCATCCCATAGCAGAATCAGAATCTTAGTATCAAAAGAGGCCTCTGAGGATATTGAGGACAAAATCAGGTACCGAGAAAGCATCTCTTCTACCATATACCTGAAAATAGGTTATACAGTCTATTAGAAGACTACTTAGTGAAGCAGAGTTTGCTGAGCTGGCAGGAGACAAATTTTAGGAAGCTTGTTTGTCTTTTTTACTGATATAAAATCTAAAATTTCTACTCTGTGACATATCCATAATGCCTTCTTTTGCCCTTTAGGTACAAACAGAACAAATCTAATCTCTCAGAGATAACTTTTCAGATGACATGAAGGCAGCTATCATTTCCTTCTTAAATCTTCTTCAACTTCAACATTTCTGGGATCTTCAAATATTCATATTGAAGGTCCTTTCCCATTCTGATCACTTTCCTCTGGATATTCTTAATCTTACAAATGTCCTTCTTAAAACATAGAACTAAAAAATTAAATGTAATTCTTGAGAGGCAGATCACAGAAAGACTGTCACTCCTTAGTCCTGGGAAGGCTGTTTCCCATTAATTAGCTCCTTATGGAGAAGCAGGTAAGTGGCTTAGTGCATAGCATATGAGGCCTGACGTTATAAAGAATGGATTTCAAATTCAGCCTCAGAGATTCACCTAGCTATGTGACCATGAGCAAGTCATTTAATCCTTCTTGTTTTAATTTCCTCACCTCACCTAGAGAAGGAAATAGCAAAATATTCTATTATCTTTGCCAAGAAAACCTCAAATATGATAACAAAAGTGAGACATGACTGAATAACAACAAAAGCTCAAAATCAAATGAATTTTTCTTGGCTGCCATAAAGTTGGAGTTGTGTTATGCTTGTTATCAACCAAAATCCTGTAGATCTTTTTGTTATTTTTTCCAGACAAATAGTTGTCTTTTCATGTTATTCTGTCTTTTTCTTGAAGAAGTGAGTTTTTTTTATTCAAGTGTAAGACCTTATATTTATCTCAACAAAATTTCATTACATATATATGTATGTAAAACCCAATATTTTGGCCTATAAATAATTTTTTTTGAATCCTGTCATCCAGATGTTTTATATTTGAGTTTTCACAGTTTTCTGAGTATGGCCTTCACTAAACAGAATTGATTCCATTTTGGGGGTTGTATCAGCATATAAATATCTGTTATTTAATAGGAGTTAACTATGATGCTAATGGTTATTTAAGTGAGGGAGTATACTGCAGTTGCTCTTATTGTTAATTTACACCTTTCAACTGCTGTTTCTTGCTACATTTCGGTTATTTTAGAGCACTTCTTTACCATGTCTTGTACAATATAAGATTAAATCACTTGTTCATTTTCATCAGCTCAGTCAAAAAGCATTTATTAACTCAGTTACTATATGTAAAACTTTCGGTAAGCTCTGAAAAATAAAGAGCAATATGAAAGCCCCACATCTCAGGAGCTTACATTCCAAAGCTGGAGACAACAGGCAAACAATTAAACACATAAAAGATATATTGAAAGTAAATGAAAGGGGGCAGTTAGGTGGCACAGTGAATAGAGCACCAGCCCTGAAGTCAGGAGGACCTGAGTTCAAATCTGGTCTCAGACATTTAACATTCCCTAGCTGTGTGACCCTGGGCAAGTCACTTAACCCCAATTGCCTCAGCAAAAAGCAAAAAAAAAAAAAAGTAAATGAAAGGTAATCTCAGAGAAAAGATACTAGCAGCAGGAGTTTGGGGGAAGAGCATATTAGGAAAGGCCTATTCTAGAATGTGATTGAAGTTGAAGATTGAAAGAAACCAGGGGAATAAGGAGAAAGTATGGTGGGAGAACATTACAAGAATGGTAGATTGAAAATGCATGGATTTGGGAGGTGGAGTATCATATTCCATGAATGGCAAGAAGTCAGGTATTGTTGAATCATTGTATAGAGAAGAATAAGTATCAAAAAACTGGAAAGAAAGAAATACAAATTCAAATGCTAGAGTATTTTATATTTGGGCAACAAAATGTGCAGTGGACAAAGTGCAGGTTTGGAGTTAGGAAGGCTCATCTTCTGAGTTCAAATCTGGCCTCAGACATTTACTATGTGACCCTGGGCAAGTCATTTAACCCTGTTTGCCTCAAGTCCTCATCTGTAAAATGAGCTTGAGATGGAAATGCCAAACCCCTCAAGTATCTTTGCCAAGAAAACCACAAATGGGGACACAAAGAGTGGGACCTGATTGTAATAACTGAACAACAACATTTTATATTTGATCCTGGAATTAATAGTTGTTACCTTTAAAAAATTCAATATTGATAAAAATCTCATGAATGTGGAAAAGAAATAATCCACTGACGTATTTTTATGAGTACCAAATTAAATGCTATTTGTCAACAATAGGTAGTATCAATACCAACTAAGAATTCAGTATATACTACCACAACCAGATTAGAATAATGCCCTGTCCCAAAGTCTTTGAAACAACAAAACTCTGAAGATACACTAAGGAAGCATGAAAGCTATGTGATACCCAAGAAACAGAGTTACAAGAAATGATAGTGCATTTGGGAGTTAACTACATTTTACTGAATCAAAAACTTTGTTTCAATTGTCTCAGATGATTGTGATGAAGGTACTATATAATTACTTACTATTAGATAAAGACAAGTTGGATCTGTGCAATGGAATACTGGACTGGATTGTCAGTAGTTCCTCATTAGTTTCAGTTAAGTGGTTGGTACTACTTTGTCCATATCTCCCTTTGATCATGATAATTGTAATGGTAGTTTTGGGCATGTAGGTTAAAAGATCTGACACTACCCAGAAATAATTTAACTGCCTTAAAATGACTATGGATTTCACTAATAAGAGTGTGATGAGTTTGTTATATGAAACAGTTGGACTTATGCCTAAGGAAAATCATTTTGGGGTATGATTGGATGATGGATTGAAGTGAGGAGAGACCTGTTACAGGCAAAGAAACAAGAAGGCTATTGGAATAAATATTATTGATGGTTGGTTTTTATGCTATATGTATATGTATACACTATATATATATATATATGTATGTACATATACATAATATATACATATATTAAACAATCACATTCAACCCAGATCCTCCACATTTGCTGAAGTGTTAGAGTAATATTTCTCAGTGTATAGATTTCTTGTCAGAAGGTGTTCAGATCAAGGCAGTCATTTTGAAAGCAATTGCTCAAGGAAGTGTTAGCTTTGGCTTGATCAAGAAGTCTTGAACTACACCTTACTCTTCTCAAGGGGATGCAGAATTTGAATTTTATAAGCACTGGCAGATATCAAAGAAAAAATTCAGATGACTTAACATTTAGCTTTTGTTGTACACATGTACAATTACAGTGTGAGTAATGTCACAGGTTTTACATCCTCTCTCTGACTTTTGGATATTAGCCTCTCTTGCCTACTGATTTTTGTTTCGGAGTCCCTAGGAGCAGAGATAATGCTGATACTCAAAACCATGATACTTCACAGCTGAGGTATAAGTGGAAAGCAGCTTATCACTTAGTTATAATGTCTGCCAGAAAGAACACTAAAAGAAAACAATGATTATATAATGCCAAATTTATATTGGTCAAACCTTTTGATAAATTGAAAGAACTTTGCTGAAAAAGTTGATCTTTATGGAATACAAAACTGAGCAGTTTACTACAAAGCTTTTGTTTAATTAACTATTGAGAGGTTGGTCAGTTTACCTATGTACAAACTGTGAATGGGGGGACTGAGATGAGGCTTAAAGATGCTTTATCTCAACTGATTATTACTTACAGATAAGTTATTTGCCCTGCCTGATAAACAGGTATACTGCTGGACACTTGCTTCAGAGAAGTCTAAGCAAAAAGCTAATGTCAATCACATGCCAAAGGTAGAAAGACTGAACTAGATAAGACCTTAGAAATATATACCAAAAAATCATGTATAATAACTCCTAAACCAGTTTAAATAATGAGAGGAGACTAAACCCATAAATGCCTATAAGTTCTGCTATAGACCTCTATGGCATTGCTATACCTTTCAGGGTATAGTAATAGTGTTAGGCAACATGCTTTGGGTTTAGAAAGGTAGGTCTACAGTTCTGATAAGGACCAAGCCCAGATAGTGTCATCATCTTTTTAAGGTATAAGGCCAGATAACTCATGTCAAAGAAGAGATATATCTATTTATTTGATCAGTCACTAGATAACTCATGTCAAAGAAGAGCTATATCTATTTGATCAGTCACTAGACTAACTTATGTTGTCATCATGGAATATGCAGAAATGATTATACCTGTAGGTAGTTGGCAAAGCTAATATTTACTCATACAATGTGTACTTTGAATATGTTTACATATGTATATTGATTCAGAAAAACTGATTGATTATAGAAATTTCTGACTTGTGTATTATCTTATGGTAAATGGGAAGCCAGAAAGAAGGGCAATGACAAAGTAGGGTTTATGGTAAAGAAAAAAAAAAGATAGGAAAGTAGAATGTTAAAAAAATGATTAGGATCTTGCTTAGGTTTGGTGTTGCAAAGAAAAATGAAAGAGAACATTTTAAAGCTTATATTTTGTTAACTTCTGAAAGCAGTAATAAAAAGTACAAATGTGGTTACTCTTTTCCCCTAGGCCAAAATGTGAGATCAAGAGCTGTGGGATATTGGAGCCTTGGAGAATTCCCACTGTTCTACTTTTTACACACACAGTTGGGTATAGATGAAACAAATTCTAAAAATAAGTTCTATCTGGTGGGAGGAGAAAGAGAATGACTGGAAAAGAATGAAGGCTCCCATATTACAAAGTAGGTTTCAGTAATTTCCAATTAATAACCTATTGACCTGTCTAGAAACTTATTCTGACCTTCCACATCAACCTCTCTGATGCAGTTAATTCAATTTATTTCAACAAATTATTCAAAACTTGTTTGGTGTTCTGTCATGTCCATCTCTTTATGACTCTGTAGAGGATTTTCATGTCAAAGATAGTGGAATGGTTTGCCATTTCCTTCTTTACTAGATTAAGGCAAGCAGAAATCAAATGACTTGGCCAGGGTAACACAACTAATGAGTGTCTGAAATTGGATTTTAACAAAAGTCTTTTTGAATCCAGGTCCAGGATTCTATGTACGAAGCCACCTAGCTGCTTCCAAAAAAAAAAAAAAAAAAAAAAAAATTAGTAAGTGCTATATACCAAAGCATTACATTAAACTAATATTGTATAGATCCAGGTGCACTCTCTTATTGGTCAATATTTGTAATTAACAATAGGCATCTGTTTTATGGTTAGCTGAATTAGAATTAGAGTCATTAGCCATAAATGAAATTGATATGTAGAGCTCAAAATTATCACTTTGGCTAAACAACAAAGTATCCTCAAACTACCTACTTAGATTGCCAGCAACATATGAATTACTATTTCTAAATAACAACTAGTGTTGGAATAACAGATGTTCCAAAAGTTCTTCTTTAGTTGTCAAATAACAAGATGAGTTTATGGTGGATGAGTCAGTTATTTACAAAATAGTTTCATTGATATACCTATTTTCAATAGATATAAGCTCTAAAACAGAAGGAATTTGCATTCTCTTAGGCTATAGCTACAATAAATCTTTATCAACAATCAACTGTTAAAGTGATTATTTTTATCATACCAGAGAAAAATTAATGTAGATATTAATAGCCACAAGTGTTTATAGATAAGCAGGTCTCTATCCATCTCTTCTTTGATGAATCTGGTAAAATGTTCAAAGACATTCCATAATTTTTCATAAAATGACTAAAAAAGTCATGTTTTTAGCAATCTTCTATGGTTTATTGTATTTTCAAATTTTTGGGAAAATTTAAAGTTAACTATATTAATGTGAAGCCTGATGAAAGTAATTTCTTCTTTCCCTTTGTTCATATGCTCAAGTGGACACATTCTCCCTGTATAGTTATTTCTATACACATATTAGTTTTCAGCTTTTAGCAAAAGTGCCATAATTATTAAGTTGTCTTTGACAGAGCAAAATGAAGGAAAATGTCCAATAAGTTTAATCAAGGGATCATTTATTTATGATTCAAAAGAGCTGTGAAAGTTGATGCCATTAACTTCTTAAGTATATTAAAGCTTGAAGAAAATCAGAGTGAACTGATTAATTATCACTCTTATCTTTGCCATTAATTTTAAGGTTATAAAGGTCTATGCTTAATTTCCCAGAGCTAAAAGTGTAATATTTGAAGACAGTTAATAATTTCAAAAGGCAAGAAAATTCAACTCCTATAGTTTAAACCCATTTAAATAAATCAGTGTAGACTAATCAATTTAAAAACTTCAACAATCTAGCAAAATGTAAATTCCTCATGAAGCTAGGACAATTTCTGTTTCTTGTCTTTGTGCAGCCCCTTGCCTAGGATAGTGCTTTATACATCAAAGGCACTTAACTAGATTATTAAGTTGAATTTTATTTGAAAGTCTTAGTAGTTTATAAAAATTAGAAGCAAAGTCTGTCTCAATCAAGAAAGACCACATTGCAGAATACTTTGTGGGTTTTTTTTTTTAAATACAATTTTATTACTTTCCAGTTAATAGAACAACAGAAATTGTTATTTCTCAATCAAGAAAGACCACATTGCAGAATACTTTGTGGGTTTTTTTTTTAAATACAATTTTATTACTTTCCAGTTAATAGAGCAACAGAAATTGTTAGCAGAATACCTCCTGCTAGGCTTACTTCAATAAATTAGATAAAGTCAATTTGAAATTAAAAGAATTCATTTGCATGTGAATAATTAATAAGCTAAAGTCTTTGAAAACAACTCATTCTTTTAAGAAGATTTAAGCATGTCTTTTGCCAACTTGTTTATGCTATTAATTTACTTTGTAAACTCTAGCATAAGCAATACAGGCAAAGATAAATTCTAGCCCAAGCCTGGAATGCTAGAAAACATTCAATATTTCTTTAAGACATAGCTGTTGCTCAGTAAATATTGTTTTAGGCAATAAAGCTTTTGAATTCAAAAAGTATTTACCTAAAATACTGATCTTTCCCTAATCTTCCAAGTATAAAAGTTCATATTAGAATGTTAATATTAATATTAATGCAATTAATATTAATATTAATAGAATAACAACCAGTGAGAAAGTAGGACAAATGTCACTACTTAAACTTACAATTTTGTGGCTCGGAGACATTAAGACAACTGTCCAGGATCACACAACTACTAAGTAGTGTTCAAGTACAGAGGGCATTCGAATTTTTGGACTTAAATTCTGTTAAACCATGAAACAAAATACAGTTTAAAAATAAAGAAAAGTAAGGGCTATAAAAGTACAATAGCAACCATAAATATTTAAAACCTATTATTGTCAGCTAGGTGCCTCAATAGGCACAACACTAGACATGGAGTCAGAAAGCCTTGTGTTCATATTTGGACTCAAATACTGGCTGGCTGATCCTGGGCAAGATACTTAACATTTTTCTGCCTCAGTTTCTTCACTCATAAAATGCTTATAATAATAACACTATCTCCCAGGTGATTATGAGGGTTAAATGAGACATTTATAAAACACTCAGTAAACATTAAAGCACTTCATAAATCCCTACTGCTACTATGTCATTAATTATAATTATAATTACAATACTATTTTGACTATTACTACTATTACTAGGTGAAAAGTTTTAGGATAATCAAAAAGTAAACCCTTAGAAACAGTAAATTCCTCATTATAGTTTAATCCAACAATGAGAACTCTCATAAGGATGGCATATTTCCTATTTGCTTCTATTTAATGACTATTTTTAAAAAAATTTTTGATTAGTTTATACAGAAATTTAACTTCCTGAAGTTCATTTTATCTACTTCATATTCAATCAGTCTCTCCTTAATACTGACACTTTCCTAAAATCTAAATAACCCATTCATTACTCTTTTGCATTTTTCTTACCTGAAAGTCAATATGCTTGATTAATTGGTTTTTCCAATAAAAACTTACTCAGAAAAAATCAAAAGAAATATAGAAGGAAGTTTTTTGAACATTTTTTATTTGGCATCAAATATGCTTTCATCTGTATATTAATTATTTATGTAATGTTATGTAAAATTAATCATTTGTGTCTGTCCTACTGGATTATACTTTTAATAATATTTTATTTTTCCTAATTATATGTCAAGATAATTTTTAGCATTCATTTTTACAAGATTTTGAGTTCTGAAGTTTTCTCCTTCATTCTCTCCCCTCCCCAATTCCTAAATTGGTAGACAATTTTACATAGATTATATATGTGGTAGCTTATAAAACATATTTCCATATTAGTCACAATTGTGAAAGAAGAAACAGATTAAAAGTAAAAAAAATAACCATGAAAAAGAATGAAATAAATGAAAAAATTATGCTTTGATCTTCATTTAGTATCTATCACTTTATCTGGTTTTGAATGGCATTTTCCTTTGATAGTATTTTTACTTGTTTTGGATCAATGTGTTGCTGAGAAAAGCTAAATCATTCATAGATGATTATCATACAATGTGGCTGATATTTTATACAATGTTTTCCTGGGTCTGCTCATTTCATTTTCCATCAATTTAATGCAAGTTTTTCCAGATTCTTCTGAAACCTGCCTCTTTTATCATGTCTTATTGCACAATAGTATTCAATTACATTCATATATCACAGGTTATTCAGCCATCCCCCAACTGATGGCAATTCCTCAATTTCCAATATTTTGCCACCACAAAAAGGGCTGCTATAAATATTTTTGCACACATAAGCCCATTCCTTTTTTTTAGTGATCTTTTTGGGATATAGGCTTAGTGATAGTATTGCTGAATCAAAGTTTTTCAGAGTTTGGTTGCCCTTTGGGTATAGTTCTAAATTGCTCACCAGAATGGTTGGATCACAACTCTTATGCATTACTGGCCAACAATGTATTCAACATTTATCATTTTTCTTTTTTGTCATATGAGTATATCTTCTAGTTATGAGGTGGTACCTTAGAGTTGTTTTAATGTAATTTCTCTAATCAAAAGTGATTTAAAGCACTTTTTCATATGCCTATAGATAAGATTAGATTTCTTTCTCTGAAAACAGCCTGTTCATATCTTTTGACTATAAATGAATTGAGGAATAGCTTGAATTCTTTTAAAATTGACTCAGTTCGATACATTGTTGGTGGAACTGTGAACGGATCCAACCATTCTGGAGAGCAATTTGGAGCTATGCTCAAAAAGTGATCAAACTGTGCATACCCTTTGACCCAGCAGTGTTTCTGTTGGGCCTATATCCCAAAGAGATTTTAAAGGAGGGAAAGGGACCCACATGTGCAAAAATGTTTGTAGCAGCCCTTTTTGTAGTGGCAAGAAACTGGAAATTGAAAAGATGCCCATCAATTGGAGAATGGCTGAATAAATTATGGTATATGAATATTATGGAATATTATTGTTCTGTAAGAAATGACCAACAGGAGGATTTCAGAGAGGACTGGAGAGACTTGCATGAACTGATGCTGAGTGAAATCAGCAGAACCAGGAGAACATTATACACAGCAACAAGACTATACGATGATCAATTTTGATGGACATGGTTCTCTTCAACAATGATGGGATTCAAACCAGTTGTTCTGCGATGAAGATAGTCATATACATCCAGAGAGAGGCCTGTGGGAACTGAGAGTGAACCACAACACAGCATTTTAACGCTTTCTGTTAATATTTCCATGCATTTTGTTTTCCTTCTTAGGTTGTTTTTTCTTCTTCTCTTTCTAGATCTGATGTTTCTTGTGCAGTAAGATAATTGTATAGATATGTATACATGTATTGTATTTGTCATATAATTAAACCTATTTAGCATGTATTAGATTACCTGTCATCTAGGGGTGGGGAGTGGGGGGAAGGAAGGGAAAAGCTTGGGAAAAAAAGTTTTTGCAAAGGTCAATGTTGAAAGGTCACTTATATGTTTTGTAAATAAAAAGCTTTATATAAAAAAAATAAAATAAAATTGACTCAGTTCTCTATATATTTGAGAAATGAGGCTTTTTTCAGAGGCTCTCACTATAAGGATTATTTCCCAGCTTTCTGCTTTACTTCTAATCAGTTGAATTAATTTTGTTTGTACAAAAGATTTTTTAGTTTAATATAATCAAAATGATCTAGTTTACATTTCATAATGCTCTCTTTCTCTATGAAACAGTAATTCACTTAACTCTAAGAATTTGGATGTAATACCATTTAATATGTATATGTGCAGTATTGATATTATTTCATTATCTATGGTACCTTTTAGCAAGATTTAGTTTCCTTCCTTATCTCTTATAATTAGGTCTATTTTTTTTTTTGCTTTTTGTTTGTCTGAGATCAGTATTGCTATCCCTGCTATTTTTTTTTTACTTCAATAGAAGCACAGTAGATTTTAATCTCTTACTTTTACTCTATGAGTCTCTCTCTGCTTTAAGTGTGTCGCTTGTAAACAACATATTGTAGGATTCTGAGTTTCGTTCTTCTCTGCTATCAACTTCTATTTTATGGGAGAGTTCATTCAATTCACATTCACAGTTATGGTTACTACCTGTATATTTCCCTCCAACCTTCCTCCTCTTTCTCTTCTTTCTCCTTTCACTCTTTCCCTCCTCACCACCCCCTCCCTGATCTGCTGCTCTTCCTTCTATCAGTCTAGACCTCCCACATCTCATTTTTAGAATGTTCTCCTCTCCTACTTCCAGTTAGATAAAATGGATTTCTATATTCAAATGATTGAGTGTATTATTCCTTCTTTTAGCTAATACTGATGAGAATAAAGTTCAAGTGATGCTCGCTCATCACTCATTCTCCCATGTCCCCTGTAATAGGTTTTCCTTGCTTCTTCGTGTTAAATAATTTAACCCATTCTACTGCTTTTGTTTCACACTCAATGTCTTCCTCTTTTTCATCTCCTAAATTTTTAATGACATTCCCTCAAATTCACAATTACTCATTCCCTTCTATCTATATTATTAGTGATTTACTTTAAAAAAGTAAACTATTTATTTAATATTTTCCCCTAGTTACATTCAAAACAATTTTATTTATTTATATTTGTTTTTAAGATTTTTGATTTCCAGGTTCTCTCCCTTATTCCCACCCATAATTAAGAAACCACATGTAAAGTTATGCAAAACATTTCCATAAAAGTCAAGTTGTGAAAGAAAACATAGATCTCCCAATCTAATGAAAATAAAAACCCACAAGAAAAATTAAGTTAAAAAGAGAGATAGAGAAAGAAATAGAGAATGCTTCAATCTGTATTCAGACACAATCAGTTCCTTCTCTATGGATGGATAGGACTTTTCATCATAAGTCATTCAGAGTAATTGTGGATGATTGTACTACTAAGAATAACAAAGTCATTTACAGCTGGTCATTTTAGAACATTGCTATTACTTTGTATACAGTATATTTCACTTTGTTCATGGAAGGCTTTCCAGGACTTTTTTTTCCTGAGAGTAACCTGCTCATCATTTCCAAAAGAACAATAATATTCCATCATAAACATATACCACAGTTTATTGAAACATTTCCTAATTTCTGGGGATATTCTCAATTTTCAATTTACTTTGTCATGAGGAAGAGAACTGCTATGAATTTTTTTTGTATATACAGGTAATTTTCCTTTTTTTCTGTTTTTTTTCTGAATCTCTTTTTATATTCATGCCTAGTAGTAGTGTTGTTAGGTCAAAGGCTATGCATGAATTTGCAATCCTTTGGGCACAGATCATATCTTTTGATCATTTATCAATTAAGACACGGCTCCTATTTTTTATAAATTTGACTCAATTCCCTCTATGTTTGAGAAATGAGGCCTAGTCAGAGAAACTTGCTTCAAATATTTTTTTTACAATTACTATTGCTACTTATATTTCCCCCCATTACACTCTATTCTCTCTCTCCTTTCACCTTGTCCCTCCTCAAAAGTGTTTTACTACTGACTACTTCCTCCCCCAATATGCCCTCTCTTTTCTCACCCCACCTTTCTCATATCCCATTCTCCTCCTATTTTCCTGCAGGGTAAAATAGATTTCTATACTCCTCTTGAGCATGTATTTCCTATTTGAATCAATTTTGATGAGAGTAAGGTTCACACACTCACTTCTCCTTGGCCCTTCTGCTCCACTATAAAAGTCTTGCCTCTTTTTTTATGGCAGATAATTTGCATTATTCCATTTCTCCCTTTCCTTTTCTCCCAGTACATTCCTCTCTCACTCCTTAATTTCATCATTAAAAAATATATTATCCCTTCATATTCAACTGATACCCATGCTCTCTCTCTCTCAGATAAACCTTATGAAGTCCCTTATGATAGCACTTGCCTTGTTATCTTTCTACAAAGTCCTGTATTTGTTCATTCTGGTCCTTTCTTTATGAAAGTTTGAAATCCTTCTATTTCATTGAAATATGCTTAATCTCATTGGGAAGGTGATTCTTGGTTATAGTTCTTTTCCTTTCTCTTCCTGAATATTATTCTAGTCCTTTAATGCTGCAATTGCTAAATCCTCTATAATCCTAATTGTGGCTTCTTGACATTTGAATTGTTTCTTTATGACCATTTGCAGTATTTTTCCCCCTTGATTTGAGAGTTCTAAAATCTGGCAATAATGTTCCTTTTAGCTTTATTTTGGGAATTCTTTTCTGAGATGATCAGTGAATTCTTCCAGTCCCTGTTTTGTCCTCTGGTTCAAACCTTTGGATTGTGGCTTTCAAGTAGTCCAATAATTCTTATATTGTCTCTCCTGGATCTATTTTCTAAGTTAGTTGTTTTTCTAAAAAGGAACTTTACATTATCTTCTTTTTTTCACTCTTTTGAATGTTTAACTCTTTGTGTTTCATAGAACATTAACTTCCACTTGCCCAATTCTAACTTTTAAGAAGTTGCTTTCCTACCAGTTAGCTTTTATACTTCTTTTCCATTGGGTCAATTATGCTTATTAAGGAGTTATTTTCTTCAGTGGATTTTTGTATCTCCTTTTCCATTTGGATAATTCCATTTTTTTAAAGGAGTTGTTTCTTTTTCCAAGTTTTGACTCTTTTTTCATAATTCTGTTATATCACTTTAATTTCTTCTCCAATTTTTCTTCTATTTCTCTTATATGATTTTTGAGTTCCTTTTTGAGGTCTTCCTTCTGAGTTTGAGACAACTTTTCCTGTTTTTATTTGGAGTTTTTTCCATAGGTGTTTTGATATTGTTGTCCTTTTCTGAGTTTTGTTCTTGATCTTCTCTATCACCTTAACAGCCTTCTATGGTCAGATTCTTTTTCTATTGTTTTTTTTTTGCTCATCTTTTTTGGCCTTTTTCCTTTCTTTTAAATTTGAGGTCTGATCAAGTGGAAGGGGCACTGTCTCAAATTTCTTATGCCAGGGGCTGCAGGCCCTGGCTGTTGACATGATGCTTCACTGAAATGCCCCTGAAACTCACAGGTAACCTTTGTATCTGGTGCTGTGCTGAACAGGTGTGGTTGGAGGGTGGCTAGTACAGGAAACTCCAACTGGTTTGCTAAGTTGGGACTGGCTGATGACTTGCTGAGATGCTTCCTGTCTGGGATAGTATCCCCCTGTTACCTGAGTGAGTAGTTTAAACTTATGAGACTCAATTTCTGCAATACTAAAATAGGAACAGGAATATTGGTTTCTATAAGCTAGCACTTAATGTACTCTGGGAATTTTCCTTTCAGGCTTTCAACATATTATTGTTATTAAAAATGAGAGGCACATAAGATATTATAGAGTTAACTTCACATGATTTAGGTTGAAGTATTTTTTCTTCAATTAAAATTTTTCTTTTGTGTATGTAGATATGATATGGAATATTAACTGTTTTGAGAGTTTTATTAAAAAATGGCAATTCTTATAAAATATTTTCTTACTAATTTTCTGAGTTTCTTTGGCTAAAAGATTGTTTGTCTCAATCTTTTTGCTGGTTATTCTCCAGGATTTATTTATATATGCTTTTTATGATTCTTTGGAAGTGAATATGGGAGAGTTATAGCAGTTTTTTGCTTATTCTGCCATTTTGTCTTATAATTATAGTTATATAATATATATGCACAAATATATATCATGTAACCATAATTATTCTTAAAATTTCATACATACATACACACACACACACACAAGTTACAAAGTCATTTGGTCCTTATAGCAGCCTTTTAACTTTATTTATTTATTGCTGAGGAAAGTGGTGTCTTGCCCAGGGTCATACAGCTAGGAAGTCTCAGCCACTTTTTGTTAAGTGGCTGAGATCAGATTTGAACTCAGGTCCTCCTGACTTCAGGGTTGGTTCTCTATCCACTGCACCACCTAGCTGCCCCCTTTTAACTTTATTTTAAGATGAGGAAAGCCATGTTACCCAAAGTAACATGACTAATAATGGATTATGCTAGACTCCAGATCTAGGTCTTCTGACTCCAAATCCTAGTTTCTGGGCTGTGTTAGTATAATTAATTTGTCTAGTTTTTAGTCTTGCACATTGTTTTGTTGAATTTGCTTAAACAAATTGAATCCATGGTACATTGCATAAAAGTTTATAACGGGTCAGAGAGTACACAAATGACAGATTTACTACTGAATTGTTATACCACTATCTTTCCTATTTAATTCCTTTTCTAGTCTTTCTTTTTCAATATCTCCTTTAAAAAATTTCTCAGTCATTATCAGTTATTCTGTAACTCATTTTTATTATGTCAAAATGATGATAGCCATTTCTACCAGGTAATTAAGGCAATATCAAATACTTTAGTTTAACAGTCCAATTAATTGGCTCAAGTTTTCATTTCCTTGGGTTCTATAAGCCAGCACTTAACATACTCTGGGAATTTTCCTTTCAGGCTTTCAACATATTATTGTTATTAAAAATGAGAGGCACATAATATATTATATGGTTAACTTCACATGATTTAGGCTGAAGTATTTTTTCTTCAATTAAAATTTTTCTTTTGTGTAGGTAGATATATGGAATATTAACTGTTTTCAAGAGTTTTATTGAAAATAATATGGCAATTTTATTGAAGATTTGAATTCAATATCTTAATTGTCACTTGCAGAATAAATAACTTCTATTTCATTCTAACTTCTAGTTAGATTGTTGAGAGGATTGCATCATTGATTAACAATAGCATCATGATTACAGTTCTCTCATAGTTGCTAGCTTAATGTATCATTTATGAAATATTTATTTTTATTGGGAATTAGCTTACTTTTAGATTTCTGGGCTAAAGCATAAGTCCACCATCAGACCTGACACTGATTTTATTTTATTTTATTATTATCATTTCACAAATTTCCATTGATGTAAGTTATCACAAAGGTACAAATAACTTTGATTTGTCTGAACTTTTAAATATATTTTTTCCTACTTTGCAGGGTCCTAAAAATGAACTTCAAAGGCTAGTTGCTTAAAAGTATTTCTAGAGCAAAATCTTAAAATGAGAGAAAATTTTCTAATGAATTATCATAGCATCCCTTAAGGGTAATTAACTTTTGATTTTCAGGATATAGCACCAAACACAGTCAGCATGTACTGATTCTCTGAAAAATGGTAGAAATGAGACATTAAAGCCAACTTGTGTTGAACAAAGTGCTGTCCTCTTTGCACTGTGAAGTGAAGCAAATTTTATCTCAGACTCCCATTAGCTCTGTGGCCTTAGATAAGTAGTTCAAATGTATGAGACTTAGTTTCTGCTGTACTAAAAGAGGAGTAGGAATATTGGTATTGCCTACCATATAAGATTATTTTAAGGATAAAATAAAAAAACTTTTTTGAGTATTATTCTTATGAAATGTTTTATAGTCACAAAGGACTATCTAGATGTTATCTTATGTTCTTATGAAGTTCAAAGATTTCAATATTTGGGGAAAAAATGAAAAGACCTAATTTGAAAGGAAAACAAGGGACTGGGATCACATGGCATAAATTACTTTAGAATCATTCTTGTTCTTTACTCCCTTTCACCACATATATTCAATCAGTTGTCAAATGTTGTTGATTCTACTTTATTATCTCTCAAGTTTGTCACATTTTTTACAATGACAAGGCTACCCCCTTGATCAAGCTTCCATGATCTCTCATCTGTGCAGTTACAATGACCTCCTAATCTAATTGGTCTCTCCACTTCAAATCTTTCTCCTTTCCAATCTGTGTTTCAAATAAATGTCAGGATGATTAAATGCATATATGTGTATATGTATGTTTTTTAAAAATCTCCTTCACATATCTCTCTTCTGATATTTTTCTATGCTGTCCCCCATGTCTGCAATGCATTCTTTTATGCCCCTACCTCTAAACATTTATAAATTCTTTCAAAACTCAGCTAATGGGTTCATTTCTGTAGTAGTCTTTTATTATTCTCCTCATCTACTGGTAACTTCCCTCCAAAAATTATGTTGTAATTGTTTTGCCTATATTTATCTTTGTATATATTATTTCCATTGATAGAGACTAAGCTCCTTGAGGAGGAAGTCTGTTTCATTTTTGTCTTTATATTTTCAATGCTTAGAATTGTATTTGGAATATATATAGTTACAGGTACTTAAATAAGTAGACAGGCCACGTGGTACTGTGACTGGAGTATCAGGCTTGATGTCAGGAAGAAAATTACTTCAAATTACTCCAGTATTTTTGCCCAGAAAACACTAAATGGGGTCACAAAGAGTTGGATATGATTGAAAAATAACTGAACAATAACAACTTGATAAAGGGGATTTGTTTGATTTTAAAAAGTGAAAAAGAAACATTTAATTTGTAATTATTATGAAAAATCATTTATTAAACCTTTAAAAGTTTGTTATGGTATTTAATTCAATCTTCTTAATACTTTTGTTTGTACAAGTTCGGACAGGGCTTAAAATTTAAATCATACAAGTTCAAGCCTGTTAGGAGTATAAATGTATTTGTTATTAAAGTAAGGAAACATTTCCGTGGCAGATAGAATGATTTCTGTTTAATTTCATGTTTTTTTTTTCAAAAGAAGTGTGTTAATAAGAAAAAGTATGGTTTTTAAATGAAGTTATTTATAATCAGAAATGTATTTCTTCCAGAATTTATAAAACAAAAATTTGAAATGGAAATATCTTTAGGTGCTAATACAGCATGACTTAGTGAATAGAGAATCGCTGTTAGTCCCAGAAGACCTGGATTCAAAACTAGCTTTTGATCCCATTATAAAGTACTCAACTACTTAATGCCCTATTGGACTCTAAAACTATACATTTCACAAGACATGCTAAAGTCTATTAATAGAAGAAGTTTCTCTAGGAATTTTTTTTACACAAATGAAATCATCTATCTAGAACAAAAAAAGGGAAAGAAATAATGTAGTCTAATGTGTTGCATTAGTCAATATGAATGGTGTAGGCCAGTGGTTTAGTTTCAGAACCCTGTTAGCCTCTTCAAAAATTATTGATGATTCCAAAGACCTTTTGTTTATGTGAGTTATACCTATTGATATTTACCATATTTGAAGCTTAATATGACAAGTTTTTAAAATATTAATTTGTTCATATTAATGATAATCTGGGGCATATTAATATATTTTATATGAAACAAAAAAGTAAGAATGACATTTTTATATAGTTTTACAAATCCCTTTAATGTCTATATTAATAAGGACAGCTTTGCCTCTTCATTCAATCTGTTGTGTGATATGGATATGTAGCTTTGGTAGATATATGTGGAAAAAACTGATCTCACAACATGTATTTGGGAAAGGATGGATTATTTTAATAAGCAAATAATACTTTTATATTGTTAAGAAAATCGTTTTGACCTTGTAGACCTTTTGAAAGGGTTTCCAGGAGAATCACAATGTGAAAACTGCTATTGTAGTCAATAAGTGGTAGAAAAATAGAGTAGAGCATTTTTCTGAAACATTCTTAATTTCTCTGAACCTAGGGTCTCCCTCTGTGGGTTATTTCAGGTGTCAGAATAGCAAAAACCACCTTTTATATAAATGACAAGTAGAAGGCAAAAGTTGAAAAGAGAAGTGATTTCCCATTAAGTATATATAATAATAATCTCATTTGACAAATAAAGGCCAAACCATCCCATATGAACCAAGAAACATTAACATTAACAACAGGAAATTTAACACAAACCCCATCTATAACATTAACTGAGGCTTCTAATAGCAGTGCTTACAGTTGGCTTTTTAAACTCTAAATATATTCCAAGGGAAAGTTTAATGATGATTAAATTCAGTAATAACCTTTTAGGGTTGTTTCCTCTCCTTTTAAATATTTGTATCTATTCCCTCTTCTACAATTTAAAGCAAGAAAAAAGCATTATTAGTTCAGTGATGAAAATGAAGGTGAACAAAGATATTATTTGCATGATGTCTTAACAGTTAGCAAAGATCACATCCTTGCAAACTGTAAGAACAAGGAATGCACTCAAATTGAAGTAGTATCATATTTTCTTTTTTTCCCATTTTAAAAACTGTCATAATTTCAGCTATAAAAAATTGAAAGAAAAAAAAGAAAGAAAAAAATTCTTTGGCTAAAGAAAAACTATTTTTTTCTTAAAATGACCAAATTTATCATCCTTTTAAAAATGTGATCCTACTTTTTGAAATGGGAATGTCCACAAAACATTCACATAGGAAAGATTATATATCTAAAGGATTTTTTTAACGGACCTGTCAGTAAAAAACAACAATACATAATTCATTAGTAGTAACTCTAATGTAAAGATATGCAAAGGGAATGAATGGACAATTCTTGATTCCCATTGATAGATTATTTGCCATTACGTTTCAGATTTTACTAAGTTTTCTTTCATTTAGTCTTCTCATTTCTCACTAGATTAATTTGATTATTGGTAATTGTAAGGATCCATATTTATTGCTATCCTACCTCTTTTTTCTTTCTTCCAGCTGTCTGCAGACCTCCTGCCACCGAACATTCAGGTAATCCAGTTTATCCTCTAAAATACTCGCATCTCCTTTTGAGGATTGCTCAACAATCTCTTCTCCAGTTACAGTTAATTCCTTGACAACAGTTTGCTGCCGACTGATGCCATCTTGGAGCTCCTGCAAAACACCGAAACAATCAGAACAAAACAAATGTAAAATGCTATTTTGGGGGGCATAGTTGAAGTGAGGAGCAAAACAAATAAAAGCCCCAAGGGAAAGTGTATGTGTGAGTATTTTTTTTTCTTGAGGCAATTGGGGTTAAATGACCTGCCCAGAGTCACACAGCTAGGAAGTGTTAAGTGTCTGAGCTCAAATTTGAACTCAGGTCCTCCTGACTTCAGGGCTGATGCCCTATCCACTGCACCACCTAGCTGCCCCATATATGTATATATTTAAATAGATATAAATACTTAAATAATACATAAAATAGTATATATACATGATACATAAATGATACACACATACTCTTTCTTTTATATATATATGTGTGTGTGTGTATATATATATATATATATATTTATATATGGAGAAAACAAAATAACTAGGTAGGAAATAAAGATGTCTTTTAATATTTTTCTCTCCAAGCATCTTCAAAGATCTGGTTCAGTTTAGACTTTTAAAAATTGTTTGCTAAAATATATGATAATATTCTACAGATCAATTAATAGGAAAATCTCTCCAGTGCAAGTTTATTTTCTTAATCCCATAACTATGGGTAGGCTATAAAGTACTCTAAAACTTGAAAAGTAAGCAAAATTTTTGAATTTCCTGTTAATTATTAATGTTAAAAAATAGGGATTGGCAGAGAAACATTCTTTAAAATAGATCATGCTCCTATTTGATAAAGCTTAACTATTCACTTGACTATTCCTATCATCACAGGCACATTGTATTCTTTCCTTACTACATTCTTTTAATCTTCTCTCCTCCTCTATAACAGGGTACTGCAGCTAGAAGGCACAATGGATAGAAATACAGACCTGGAATCAAAAAATTGAGTTTAAAATCCAGCTTTAAGATCAGATTTAGCACCTGCTTCCCAGGGTTGTGGTGAGGATAAAATGAGATAATAGCTATAAGACACTTTGATATATAAATTCTAGTTATGATTTTTGTTAGGCTTATAGCAGAGGTGATCCACAAGAAAGAACCTGCTTACTGGATCATCTTTGTAGAAT
Organism: Myrmecobius fasciatus; assembly: GCA_023553655.1. NCBI lineage: Eukaryota > Metazoa > Chordata > Mammalia > Dasyuromorphia > Myrmecobiidae > Myrmecobius > Myrmecobius fasciatus. The sequence goes on along the minus strand of JAJPUD010000847.1, from coordinate 129,738 downwards.
TTGAGCCTTGATTTTGTGGGGATGCATATAAATATTGGCTTCTTGCTGAGGGATTTGTACTGTGTCTTGGGATGATTTTTGTGTCCTTAGAAGTTGTGGAGTTACATGAAAGATGAATGGTGTTTGAAATATGAAGGCATTAATCATCACTCTCCTACACCTCAGAGTTATATAATGACTTGGACCCCTAACTCTTTTGTAATACCTTCTTTGGGGGCAGATCTGCCCCCAACTCTTCCTCTGAATTTCAGAAAAGGAAATGGAAGGGATTTGTCCAATAACAATAGTGGCTAGGAGTCCAAGACATGGTACTGAGAATGTAAAAACTGGATCTCAAGATCTTGACTGCCTCTTCTATTTTGTGTTTCCTTTTCAGGGCCCATGTCACTGAACAGTGACCCTAAGAATTAAATGTTCCCAATCATGGCATTAATCTCATGAGCTGTAATGGTAAGGAGTTCTTGAGTCAAAATCAGGTGTCCAGAAGGAAAAAAGGAAACAAGCTTTTATAAGTGCTTATCATGTACCAAGAGTTATGATAACTGATTTACAAATATTATCTCATTTCAATCTGAGAACAATCTTGGCAGGTAGTTAACTTCATTTTACTGATGAAGAAACTGAAGGAAGCAGAGGTGAAATGATTTGTCACACAACTATTAAATGGCATGTTAAATTTGAACTCAGGTCCTTCTGATTCTATGTCCAGAGCTCCCTTTCAAGAAAGAGGTACTTCCTTTAACTACATCACTGACATAATCATCCTAAGCTAAAGGGATTAAAATGGCCATGTCAAACCTGGTTGTCCAGAAAATCTGGTGATTTTTTTTAAATTTTGTGATTGTTGTTTGTTTGTTTTTGTTATTGTTGGTTGCTGTAATTTACTTGGACAAATATAAAATGAAAATGAAATAGTTGTTCTAAAGTCATATGAAATTTTCTTTAGCTTCAAAGAGAATAAAGGGTATCCCAAAACCTCAGTGCAGTTTCAAGTTTTAATGCCTTAATAACTTAATAATAGATTTGAAGAATTGTTGTTATGTATTAAATGTTTGTTAATGGATATTTATGGGTTGGTTTTTTTTTCTGTTTTAAGTATAGCTTCAGTAGTGGAGGAAATCAATGTCTTATACCTGATATTGATTTCAGTCTTTGAAAATCTTTTCTAGAAGAGATTCTGTTTATTTCTTCAGAGAGACCCTAAACAAAAGTCATACTTCAGTTTTGTTGAAGATATCCCCAACCCCATCCAGCTGAGAGTTCTATTCCAACATAATGAATAATGAACAAGAGAAAGTTCCAAAAGTCTCATTTCTCTCTTTTAGGGTCACACTGCCCCACGGATGAATTTGGAAGTGGAAGCAGATTCTGTGGAACACATCCTTATTTTTATATATGCTATATTTCCCTGAATAAATTGTACTCTTTTTGAAGGTAGATATTGCATCATTTTTCCTTCTTTTTCTCTTCCTAGTACCTTGTATAGCATTTTACATATGAGATATTTCATGAGGATTTGCTCAATTGAATAAATTGCAAAAATCATTTATAAAATGCTATCATCTCATGATTTCTGAATGCCTTTTTTTTAGTATAAAACAATACAATTTAGATCTAATTGTTTTATGGTGATAATCATTTATGAAAACCTTTAGGAACTCAGTATTCATAGTTAAGTATTAATGCTTAATTTCTCTTTTTAAAAATAGAAATAGTTTTAATCTCAGCTAATCTGTGCTTTTTATCCTAATAGAATCAGGAGTCAAAAGCAGAATTAGTTTATAAAAGTGGACTATTAGGCTCATGCTTTTGAAAATAAGAAAGTTTCCTTTAATCATTAAATTCTGATGAACTTAGCATATATGCACACATATTTATGTACATACATATCATCATATGTGTATCTAACTATATCTTATATATACATTAAAAATATGACATGAAAAAATGTTCTAAATCACTATTGATCAGACAAATGCAAATTAAGACAACATTATACACTTCACAGATTGGCTAAAATGACAGGAAAAGATAACAATAAATGTTGGAGGGGATGTGGGAAAACTGGGACACTAATACATTGTTGGTAAAGTTGTGAAGGGATCCCACCATTTTGGAGATCAATTTGGAACTATGCCCAAAGCCTTTGATCCAGCAGTATCTTTACTGGCTCTGCATCCCAAAGAGATCATAAAGGAAGAAAAGGGACCCACATGTATAAAAATGTTTGTAGCAGTCATTGTTGTGGTGGCAAGGAATTGGAAACTGAATGGATGCCCATCAGTTGGGGAATGGCTGAATAAGTTATGATACATGAATATTATAGAATATCATTGTTCTATAAGAAACGATCCACAGGATAATTTCAGAAAGGCCACTTATATGAACTGATGCTAAATGAAGTGAGTAGAACCAAGAGAACATTGTATACAGCAATAGCAAGATTATGTGAGGATCAACTGTGATGAACTCTTTTCAACAATGAGGTGATTCAAACTAATTCCAATAGACTTGTGATGAAGAAAGCCATCTGCATCCAGAGAGAGTATGAATCACAACATAGTATTTTTATCCTTTTTGTTGTTGCTTGCTTGCTTTTTTTTCCTTTTTCCTTTTTTTTCCCTTTTTGATCTGATTTTTGTGCAGCACGATAATTATGGAAATATGTATAGAAGAATTGCATGTGTTTAACATACATTGGATGACTTGCTGTCTAGGAGAGGAGGTAGGGGGAAGAGAGGGAAAAAAAATTGGAACATAATATTTTGCAAAGGTAAATGCTGAAAACTGTTTGCATATATTTTGAAAATAAAGCAATTTTTTTAAAGAACATAATAACATAAGAAAATTTTCTAATACTGATGGGAACTCTGGACCAGCTTGTGGGCTATCCCAGCTTTTCTCAGGAATTGCTAAAACAAGCCCATCTTGTTTCAGAATTTCCATCAATATTATTATCAATCAATATGCATTTACTAAGCCTTTACCATGTACAAAGATCCATGCAAACTGCTGGAGACTAGAAGTATGTAGAGAAAAATTAGTTCCATTTAAAAGGGTGGGGAAGTCAATTTAAAATAAATAAATACATATAGAGTAGGTAGAAAGTAACCTTACAAGTGAAGGCCTTAGCACAAAAGGATGGGGTGGGGCTGAATCAGAGAAGATGACCTGAAGATGAAATTTGAGATGAATCTTAGAATATTGGGATTCTAAGAGATGAGGTGAAGAGAGATGTTATTCTATTCAGGACAACCAGTCCAAAGGCACAGAGATCAGAGATGTACAGTTGCATTTGAGGCATGGTAAGTCAGGAGTTATGGCTAGAATATAATTCATGGAGAGGAGTAACATAAAACATGACTAAAAATATAGGAAGGAGTCATGTTGTGAAGACTTTAGATTCCAAACAAAATAATAATCAACAAATACACTAACTTTGTCGCTATCATTTAAATTTTTATTGTTAATAGTTTATTATAATTTTTATGTATTTTCCTCACAAATAGAATAGATGACATAAGTATTACTATCTTTATTTTTTTAGCTGATTTCCCTCATTGTTGTCAAGGTGAAATTCAAATACAGGTGTGCCCATTCCAAATTCAGTACCCTTTCTACTATGAACATGCCTTTTACCAACTATGGGATCAACTAGGGCATATTTCTATTTATCAGGTGGAGTAGAATAAGTAAAAATAATCATATAAAAGGGAATGGTTGATAACTGATTCATATTAAGTTCCAAATTAGGATCCTTTTGTGCGTATGAAAGAGTAACTCATTAACTTATTACATTTGTGTGGGAAGATTAGGGAGCAAAGCATAATAAGCTTCTCTATGCAAATTTGCATAATACATGTTTTGGAGGACATACTAATACTCTATGAGAGGCATAGTAGATTAACTATTAGAGACAGAAAGCATGACAACAAAATAATGGATCAAAACTGAAGATAAAATTATGTACTTGGTGTTCCAGAGTTATCTCTTGAGACTGAAAGATAATGCTTAAAGATGACAGGTTATTTTTTTTTAAATATGGGAAGCTTTTGGATTTTATAAAGTGAAGCTTAGTAAAACATTATCAATCTGGCTTATTTGAAATAGTGGGTAATTCAAAATAGCTGCTATTCCCCAGCTAATTAAATAATATTAGATAGATCAATTTTTTTCCCTTAAAGTTGTTCTTGGTGGTCTCTTTATAGACACAATTTGCTTTTTGTACCTTGCTTAATTTTTAACATGTAAGGCAGCTACTTATTTTCTCCATCACAAAAAATAAATGTTTAACATATGAAAAATTCTTTTAAGAATGCATTGACAACACCTGAAACAATAGCACATCATGGATTTTATACTTTAGGTAGGAAAGACTTCCAGGAAAGACCTTTGGGATTGGTAGACAGACATTTTCAAAGCCTAAGACAATATACATTGCTAAGGTATAATTCCCCTGCTTTCTCATGCACTTTATTATTGTATTTTGCAAGGGGGTGGGGGGTAGTGGAAAGAGCTTTTGCCTTGAAACTGGAAGTCCTATGTGTTGTCCTTATTAGATTTTCTTTGATTTCATCAATTTGATTTCAACTAATTGATTTCAGCAATTCCTTTGGTTTCAATTTTCACATCTACAAAGATGATTTCCATGATTCTCAGCCTCAGCCAGAACATCAATCCCATATTTAATGCATCTCTGTCATTGGATTTTCAGAGACTGGTTCCTCATTTGGCAAAGACTTGATAGGAAAAATTCCTATTTAAATATTGTTTGGACTGGATGGTCTTTGAGATTGTTTTATTTAAAATTTGAAGAGAAGCCTTAGGGGTGCCCATGGTTATCAGTAATCCACTCTCAGGGGAAGCTTGATGGAGCAGTAGATAAGAATGCTATGCCCGGAGTCAAGAAGAGCTCAAACCTGGCTTTAGATAACAATTAATAAACTGTGATCCTGAGCAAATCACTTAACCTTGCTTGTCTGAATTTCTTCATCTACGAAATAAGTTAGAGAAGGAAATGGCAAAACAAACAAACAAACAAACAAAGCCCAGTATCTTTTTCACAAAAACTTAAAATGGGGTCATAAAGGGTCAGACACAGTTGAAACAATAGAACAACAATAATCCATTTTGAATTCCACAACTAGATGAGAGTGCCAGGACATTTCCTTAATATTGGTGATTGGTACAGAATGCATGTTTGGAAAATGTCCCATGGGAGTTGGTGGTCAAATAGAAGGAAAATTAGTGTTTGATTTGTATATATATAAAAAAAATAGTTAACTCCACTATTCAGAGCAGAGAGAATATCAGTAATTGGGAGTCAATGACAATGTATTTGTAACACATAGTAGGTACTTAATAAATATTTGTTACACAGATAGTCGTCAAGTTGCACTGACTAATGCCTCAGTATTTCTGGATTTGGTCTTTTCTTTCCACTTCCAATACAACTACGTCCTCATCTCATTTTGCCTTTATTAAAGCCAGGTCACAATTAGTACGAAAAATGAACCCTGTGGTCACATGTGTTTGATTTCATGCTATTTGAAATTAAATTATGTTTAAAAAAAAGAAAGAAAAGAAAATTTTTTGGTTCCAAACCAATGGAATAATATAGTGAGAATTTGAATAACATAACTTCATAGAATGCATTATTTTCAAACCTACCTATATTTAATACACTCAAATGGACTTTTCTGTCTTTATTCTATCTTCTTTATCCAAGCTTCACACCAAACCAGGCAATCTTATTAAAGCATACTTCTGATCACATAGCTATCTCATGTCAGGTTTCAAAATTTTCAGTAGCTCTCTATTGTCTAATGAATAAAATGTAAACCTCAGGTTTTGCATCAATTATAGTCCTCTTCCCATACTCCTACCCTACACTTACTCAAAATTCTATCAAATTGGACTACTTCCTGTGTTTTTCTCCTTCCTATGTCTACTTCTATCATTTCCTTCATGAAGACATACCTTATGTTTTGCCCATCTAGCTATTCCTTTATCCTTCCCATCTAAAAGTGAGTTCTCTATATTCTCATTTTTCATATCTTTCTTCCTTGATTTCTCTTTTCCATTCATCTCATTTTATGTTTCACATATATTTATGTACATTTCTTTCAATCTGTTAGATTGTAAACTCCTTGAGAGCTCAGGCTATGTCATATCTACATCCAAAGTCTAGCATGGTGAATAGTATAGGGTGTCCCAAAATTATTCATGCAACTTTTTGAAACACCTTGTTTTTAGTAAGCACTTTTGATAAATGTTTCCTGACATATATTCATTTATCATATTTCCTGGTTCCAGTTTAGTAAAACTATGAATTTAAAGATTTTCATTCTACTCTTAACAAAGTTTTAACAAATGAGGTTACTTGATTGCCTTATGGATTTTTTAGTTTATAAATTCCACTAAATTACCAAAAGCAACACTATCCAATTTTGTCTTGGGGGATTCAATATGGGTTGGTGGAGGCTTGTAAAGGACACAAACTGTTATATTATTTATGGAAGAGAAACTACAAAAACATTGCACTAATAAAAAAATTGTAAAAGTTTCTAAAACTGCAGAAATAGATAGAAGGAAATAAAACAGAGTTAAGAGAAGGGATAAGGAAGAACTGAATAATGCCTGGAAACTATGCAGTGATAAATTGCATGAGTTATATACTAGATAAAGGAATTGGTAAATACCCATAAACTGAATGGAGCAGAAATAGGGAAAATGAAATTTACAGAAAGAGAATGGGAAAAAGAGATAAGCAGAGAAAATGGAGAAAATTGGGTAGAAAGGAAATCTAACCTTCACTAAACTAGCTGATGAAATAGAGCAAGATGAATCAAGATCAAGAATTTAGTCCTCATTTTGCAATGAAGACACTTTGGACCTGGAAGATTTGCTTTACTTTTAGGTCAAATGGAAATAATAGAGCTACCTCCCAGAGAGCATGAAACTAATTGGAATTGATATAAAGTAAACTTCAATCCATAAATATGTAATATATTGTTTACCAGTCCAGTCTTGTTTTCCTCCTTTATAAAAACAAGACTCAAACATTCCTGTTTAATATTTTCTGTCATTTACCAGTACTCAAGGAATCTGAAAGATAAATGGAATGAGATTTTCTTAAACTTTCATAGTTAGACATTCAGAGTGCTATTATTAAGATTAGTACTTAAAGAATTCCATATCTGAATATGAGTCCAATAAAATTAGGATGACTAGACCATGAAAGTATAAAAGCTGTAGTGCATAGGAATTGAGTTTTGAATAGAAGATAGCTATGTTTTCTCAGATAATTAAATTTTTTCACAGACTATAAGGAAATTGGTTATCTATTACAATTATCCACATGTCTTCAACGCTACTCCAATTCTGATCTCTAAGGGTGAATTGCTGTATAGAGGTAAAGTTGGTGACCTCACTACTTGCTAGACTTATAAGGAGTAATAATAATTCCTTAATTTTTACAGTGCTTTACCACTTACAAAGTGTATAATGCATATAATTTAAGATTTGATCTTAAATATAATCCTGTTGGATTGGTTTTAACCTCACTGCACAGGTAATGAACTTTGGTCAGAAAAGTTAAGGGTATTACTTAAAATTACATGGTGGAGCCTGAATTTTTCTAATTTCCAGACCAGAAGTGTTTCAACTACCATTTTAGAAGTGAGCATAATCTTTCAGCCTTAAAGTTCATGATCTATATAAATTACGATCCTTATTAAGTGATTGTAGACTTCTAGAAATGAAAGAAAGTAGATTTTGCAAACTTAATCTTGTTCCAGTTATGATAATGAATTGAATTTTATTGCAAAGAAAAGAAAGTAGAGATCAGAAGGAGAGAGGGGCTATTCTGAAGTATTATGGTATTCTAAATATACTAATTCATCAATATATTTTTAATTGGTAATAAGAGAAAACATAAAAATCTGTTATAAGCAATGCAGAAATACAAATATACATTAACTCTCTCTCTCTTCTCTCTCTCCCTTTTTTTCTCATTTTTTAACATTTCTTTATTCACAAGTTTACGAAAAGTCAGTCCAGTTTTAAGCTTCAAAACATTAAAATAAAAGCATATATACGTATATATGTATGTGTGTGTATATATATATATCACTGCATATAAACACATATATATATAGCATATATACATTTATGTATGCATCATAAACACATATATAAAGATACAGAAACTATATGTGCATCTTCATAGTATATATATATATATATGTGTGTGTAATATATAGCATATATTTCTATCAATTTTATCAAACTATATAAAGAGTTTCAAAATGAGGGTTTGTCTTACCTTGAACTTAAAGAATGATCAAAACTTTGAATTTGTACTATTGAGTCATTAGTAGCTTAAGACCTACAGCTTCAAATTGGGACACTAAATTGTTATGGTATAGCTATTCCAAGTATATAAACTATCCCCATATATTTTTTAATATTTAAGAAGGATAGGATAAATCTTACTAGGTTGTAGATAGTGTAGTAGATACACTTCTAGGTATGGAATCAGGAATAGTGGAGTTCAAATTTGATCTCTAACACTACCTATTATTCTGTGCAAATCTCTTTAACCCCATTTGCCACAGTTTCCTCATCTGAAAAATGAGCTGGAGAAGAAAATGGCAAACCACTTCAACATAACTGAAGTGTTAACAACAATAAGAAAATCCCTACTACTAATAAAAACCTTAAAGTTTGTGTGTGTGTGTGTGTGTGTGTGTGTGTGTGTGTGTGTGTGTGTTTGCTGGCTAATGGAACTAACATAGGTTTTGTTCTATTCAATCTAGAGGTTTGGGATTATTTTTTACATCTGTGATTTATCATTTGAACCACAACATTGTTAGTAAAATTCTCCCGCTACTCTTTCTGAAGGTGGAGAATATAAAAGAATAATTAAAATACCTATCAAACTAGAATCATAGTATTGCATTTTGAATGAAAACACCCTGTGAATGAACTAAAAGAAAATGATATAAAGTAGCAGTTAATTTTAATAGGACATTTACTGAATATCATATCATGAAGTAATTTCCTTTGGAAGTATTTATCTCATAAAATAAGTACTATATAAATACACAGTGATCACTGGCATTAAAGTGTTTACCAAATGAATTCATAATAATATAAGCACATTAAGTACAAGAGAATATCTTTCTTTAAGAAAAAATAATCTTTAATATTTCAAGAATCTATGATTTCCTCTGGATGAGGATGTACTCCACCAGTACAATTTGTAATCTGTCTATAATTGATGAGACATCTAAGAATTGCTGTGATTGAAAATGTCATCTTACTGTAGCCAGGATGATGATCATCCTCTCCAAATCTAGTTAGATTAATTTTTGACTATACTCATATGCAAAGCCTTTCTTAGCTTAAAAGGACTGGTTAGAGATTATTATCAGTCTGATAGCTTTTGTAAACCCACAGCTCCTTGAGTGGTAGAGGAGAGGCAGTAAAATAGAACTTTAAAAAAGTTTTTAAAATAAGCTTTAAAAAATGCCACAGCTCTCCCAAAATTACATTATTTTCTTTGAAGTTTAGAATTATTAGAAGAATATATCCTCTCTCAACACACACACACACACACACACACACACACAATTGTTCCTCTATATTGAATGGGGTAGCTTAATGGAACAGGACCCCCAAGAATTTGTAAAAGCTTGGAATAACTATAGGCTCAATTCCAAACATATTTTATTTTGATAATTCTGATTATATTTATTTAATGCACAAGACAAGTGGAAAAGCACCCTGCACCCATAAAAAAGTAATAGTTTCTATAAGTATCTTGCACAATATGCATTTTTTGCAGCCACAGGGATAGCCACAGCAACTGCTTCATGGATTTCTTTTCCGAGAAAAGCACAGCACACAAGGGATCACTGGGGGTAGGTGGAAGGGTGGGGGAGTGGAAGTGGTGGGGGTGGAATAACATGGCTGAATCTCATTGGTAGAGAGACAAAGAGGATGCAAACTCTAAAGAAGTGTGTGGGGCTTTTTTGTTTTTTGTTTAACAAAATACTTTTGTTTACAATAAATCTCTGTATATATGCTTATGGTAGTAATTTATAAATCTGATTAATATTATACAGTATGCATTTATGACTTGTAACTTTTTTAGTATTTTTTTAAACATAGGCATGTCATCTGTGATTTTCTCAGTAAGCACAAATCTCCAAAAATTCCTATTTAATTATTAATGGCTCACCCACGATTAACAAAAACCATGAATGTGAAATCCACATATGTTGAGAGGACTATATATCATATATATACACATATGTAACTCATTAATTGCTAGTATGTATATCTAGTGAAGAGGTTTGCAAAATGCTTTACATATTTTCCCATTTGATAATCACAATGTTATCTAAAGGCTATTATTCTTATTATATAAATGAGGAAAGAAAGCAGAAAGATATGTGAAGAATCACATATATAAATGACTGAAGCAAAATTCACACTCAGTTCTTATTCAGTCACTGTAGCCAACTTATTGTGGGATGGATCGATTCATTTATATAATTGTGATCTCCTTTGAGTTTTTAGTGTAAGCAGCTTCATATTTAAAGTCTATCTTTGCAAAATGAATCACTTTAGCCACATTCCACTAAATGGCAAAATGCTAGATTTAATTTAATTCCTCTCAAATTCTAAATTATTTATTAATCATTACTCTTAAATAATAAATTATTCATTAATCATTTGAGTAAACATTTGGATGCAGGTAGTAGATTTCCTCATGATATTTGAAAAAAATCCATATTTATTTGGCAACTTGAGAAAATATGTAGCTATGTTCTACTCTAAATTTTATTTTTTTTAATTTTAATTTTTAAATTTTTTTATTAAAGCTTTTTATTTGCAAAACATATGTATGGGTAATTCTTCAACAGTGACACTTACAAAGCTTTCTGTTACAAATTTTTCCCTCCTAGTCCCCACCCCTCCCCTAGATGGCAGGAAGTCCACTACATGTTAATTATGTTAAAATACTTGACAAATTGAATATATGTATACATATTTCTATACTTATCTTGTTGTACAAGAAAAATCGTATCTACAAGAAAAAGAAAATCTGAGAAAGGAAACACAATGCAAGCAAACATCAATAGAGAGCATGAAAATGTTGTGTTGTGGTCCACATTTCATATCCCTCTCTCTGGGTGTATATGGCTTTCTTCACCGAACAATTGGAACTGGTTTGAAACATTTTATTGTTGAAGAGAGCCATGTCCATCAGAATTGATCGTCATATAGTATTGTTGTTGCCGTGAAAAATGATCTCCTGGTTCTGCTCATTTCACTCAGCATCAGTTCATGCAACTCTCTCCAGGCCTCTCTGAAATCGTCCTGCTGGCCGTTTCTCACAGAACAATAATATTCCATGACATTCATATACCATAATTTATTTAGCCACTCTCCAATTGATGGGCATCCATTCAGTTTCCAGTTTCTAGCCACTACAAAAAGGGCTGCCACAAACATTTTTGCACATGTGGGGCCCTTTCCTTTCTTTAAGATCTCTTTGGGATATAGGCCCAATAGAAACACTGCTGGGTCAAAGGGTATGCACAGTTTGGATAGCTTTTTGAGCATACCTCCAAATTGCTCTCCAGAATGGTTGGATCCGTTCACAGTTCCACCAACAATGTATTAGTGTCCCAGTTTTCCCACATCCCCTCCAACATTCGTCATTATCTGTTCCTGTCATTTTAGCCAATCTGACAGGTGTGTAGTGTTACCTCAGAGTTGTCTTAATTTGCATTTCTCTGATCAATAGTGATTTGGAGCAACTTTTCATATGACTAGAAATGGTTTTAATTTTTTCATCTGAAAATTGTTCATATCCTTTGACCATTTATTGATTGGAGAATGGCTTGAATTCTTATAAATATGAGACAATTCTCTATATATTTTAGAAATGAGACCTTTATCAGAACTCTTAAATGTAAAGATGATTTCCCAATTTATTGCTTCCCTCCTAATCCTGCCTGCACTAGTTTTATTTGTACAAAAACTTTTTAACTTAATATAATCAAAATTATGGATCTGGTGTTCAATTAAGAGTTCCAGTTCTTCTTTGACATAAATTTATTCCATCTCCACAGGTCTCAGAGATAAACTATCCTATGTTCCTCTATTTGCTTATAATATCATTCTTTATATCTAAATCATGAACCCATTTAAATCTTATTTTGGTATGTGATCAAGCTCTAATTTCTTCCACACTAGTCTCCAAATTTCCCAGCAGTTTTTGTCAAATAATGAGTACTTATCCCAGAAGCAGGGGTCTTTGGGTTTATCAAAGACTAAATTGCTATAGTTATTGCCTAGTTTGTCCTGTGATCCTATCCTATGCCACTGATTGACTACTCTATTTCTTAGCCAGTACCAAGTGGTTTTGATGACTGCTGCTTTATAATATAGTTTTTTGTTTTGTTTTTTGCTTTTTTTGCTGAGGCAACTGGGGTTAAGTGACTTGCCCAGGGTAACACAGCTAGGAAGTGTCTGAGACCAAATTTGAACTCAGGTCCTTCTGACTTCAGGGCTGGTGCTCTATCCACTGCACCACCTAGCTGCCCCTATAATATAGTTTTAGATCTGGTACAGCAAGGCCACCTTCATCGGCCTTTTTTTTTTTTTTCATTAATTCCTTTGAAATTATTGATCTTTTGTTCTTCCAAATGAACTTTGCTACTATTTTTTCTAGATCTGTAAAATAATTTCTTGGGATTTTGATTGGTATGGCACTAAATAAGTAAATTAGTTTGGGTAGTATTGTCATTTTTATTATATTCACTCGGCCTATCCATGAGCACTTGATGTTTTTCCAATTGATTAGGTCTGACTTAATTTGTGTGGAAAGTGTTTTGTAGTTTAGTTTGTAGAGTTCCTGGCTTTTCCTTGGCAGATAGATTCCCAAATATTTTATACTATCAACAGTTATTTTGAATGGAATTTCTTTTTGTATCTCTTGCTGCTGAACTTTATTGGTAATATATAAAATGCTGATGATTTATGTGGATTTATTTTTTATCCTGCAACTTTGCTAAAGTTGTGAATTGTTTCTAGTAGTTTTTTAGATGAGTCTCTAGGGTTCTCTAAGTATGCCATCATATCATCTTCAAAGAGTGATAATTTGGTTTCCTCATTACCCACTCTAATTCCTTTTATCTCTTTTTCTTCTCTTACTGCCAAAGCTAACATTTCTAATACAATATTAAATAGTAATGGTGACAGTGGGCAGCCTTGTTTCACTCCTGATCTTATTGGGAATGGTTCTAGTTTGTCTTCATTACATATGATGCTTGCTGATGGTTTTAAATAGATGCTACTAATCATTTTAAGGAAAAACCCATTTATTCCTATACTCTCTAGTGTTTTTAATAGGAATAGGTGTTGGATTTTATCAAAGGCTTTTTCTGCATCTGTTGAGATAATCATATGATTTTTGTTATTTTGGTTATTAATATAATTGATTATGCTGATAGTTTTCCTAATATTGAACCAGCCCTGCATTCCTGGTATAAATCGTACCTGGTCATAGTGTATTATCCTGGGGATGACTTTCTGTAATCTCATTGCTAATATCTTATTTAAAATTTTTGCATCGTGATTCATTAGGGAAATTGGTCTATAGTTTTCTTTCTCTGTTTTCACCCTACCTGGTTTAGGTATCAGTACTATATGTATCATAGAAGGAATTTGGTAGTACATCTTCTTTTCCCATGTTTTCAAATAGTTTACATAGTATTGGAATTAATTGTTCTTTGAATGTTTGGTAGAATTCACATGTAAATCCATATGACCCTGGACTTTTTCTTAGGGAGTTGATTAATAGCTTGTTCTATTTCTTTTTCTAAAATGGGGCTATTTAAATAATTTATCTAAATTTTATTTTTATGTACTACACTTCTTATGTGTTTGTGGTCTAGTCATCCTGATTTATCAGGATCATAGATGTAAATATGGCAGTCTTTAACAAAGCTAGTAGTAGTAGCACTCTGAAAGAAAAGAGTTGGCCCTCAATGTGGGAAAACTGGGACACTAATGTGTTATTGGTGTAGTTGTAAAATGATCCAATCATTCTGGAGAACAATTTGGAACTATGCCTAAGGGGCTATCAAACTGTGCATATCCTTTGACCCACTAATGCAATTACTGGTTCTGTATCCCAAGGAAATCATTAAGAAAGAAAAAGGACTCACATGTGCAAAAATGTTTGTAGCAGCTCTTTTTGTGGTAATAAAGAATTAGAAAATGACTAAATTACCCATCAATTGGGAAATGGCTGAATAAGTTGTGGTATATGAAGGTAATGGAATATTATTGTTCTATAAAAATGATGAAGAAGCTGATTTTAGAAAGTTCTGGAAAGATTTACATGAACTGATGCTGAGTAAAACAAGCAGAACCAGGAGAACAATGTACACAATAACAGCAAGATCATGTGATGTTTTAAGCTACGGTTCTTCTCAGTAGTTCAGTAATCCAAAGCAATCCCAATAGACTGTAGACAGAAAATGCCATCTGCATCCAGAGAAAGAACTAAAGAGAGTGGTTGTGAATCAACACAGGCTATATTCATTTCTTTTTTCTTTCTCTCTTTTTAAAATCTCTCCCATCGTTTTTCCCTTTTGCTCTGATTTTTCTCTCCCAACATGATTCATAAAGTGTGTGCTAAAAATTAATTTAAAAAAAAGTTAGCCCTCCCACATAACTCTCCAGGTAAGGGGCCTTTTCAGTTTTAGCTGCACAGGACTATCAGGTGTATCACATTGCCTACTTTGTTGAAATGATTTCCTGACTTACTCTTGCCATCTGAGCTCAACATACTTGGTTTTGGCTTTGGGGCCTTGTAAGAGCATTGACTCTGACTGAAACTTTCAGCTCCCTTAGCTATAGATATTGGCAGTTTTCCCCATGGACTTTCTGGCTGTGGTAACAGGTAATTTCAACTTCATAAACTAATATGAAACCTAGGTTTATTATAAGAGAAATGAATATGCATGTGAAACCCAAAAAGTTCACAATCCATACAGAAGTTTGCATATTTATGATATTAGGACAAAGGAAGGAGGAGAAAACACATTTTCACTTAAAAGGAGGACATGGCATGAGAGGGAGAAATGTGTAATAAAGGTAGGAAAAGGATAGAAACCCTCCTGAAGGAAGGAGCAAGGTGGTGGCAAAAGCTGCTTTTTTTCCCTTAAGAACTGCTGGAATATGAAAATAGGATGATTTGCTGATCAGCAAGGGCTCCAGCTGCAGAATTTCCCAGTGTAGTGCAGACTGACTGGTGATTGTCTTGACTCCCACGGACACACAGGGAGTTCAGTTTGGAATGCAAACAACAAACTGTTAGCTTGGTGGGTGGGGAAAGGGGTGGGAGTGGGAATTCCTTTATATATTCAGGGCCTCCTGAATACTCTGGGTTTATTTTTTCTGGAAAATATGGAAAGTAAAAAAGACAAGTTCAGGTAACTCCTAACATGCCCCATCAATTGCTGTGGAGTGATTGATTCCCTGACAGACTAATCTTTCTTTTAGATATCTCAGTTTATTCTGAACTTTTCTTTTTTGAGTATAAAGAAAGCTTCGTTAGAACAGGAGTGGATTGATTTTGATCTTTGCATGGTACCAAGCCTGCTACCCAGTAGATCGCTAAAGTGAATTCTATATTGCTCTGACTTTGCTCTGCCATTTCCCTCTGTATTCTATTTTGTCAGTCAGTCTGTCAAAAAGCATTTACATACAAGTGCTTATTATGTGTTAGGCACTGTTCTAAATTGGGGAGATATGAAGAAAAAAAAGTCTCTGTTCTCCAAGAATGTACATATTAATGATTGGACATGTAAATAACCAGGTACATGTAAGATATATACAGAAAAGAATGCAGGTTAGCTGCAAAAGATATTATTATTAGGGTTAGGGAGCCTTAGAAACAGGGGAGGGAGATGCAGGAAAGGTCTCCTGCAGAAATCAGTATTTGAGTTTAGCCTTGAAAGAAGGCAGAGAAACTTAGAATAAGAGGGAAGGGGGCAGGGGATCCAGGCATAGGGGACATCCAGGACAAAACAGGAGATATTATATTCTGCTTGATGAACTACACAGAGATCAATGTGACTGGATTATAGCACACATGAAGGAGAGCAAGAAATAAGAAAGCTGGGAAACTAAGAAGGGGGGGCAGATTATGAGAAGTTTAAATGCCAAATAAAGAGCTTTGTATGTGATGTTGGTAATATTGAAGGGTCACTGGAGGTCATTGAGCAGGAGTGCCACAATTACATCTACTTGTTAGAAAAATCTCCTTGGTAGCTCTGTTTAAGATAGATTGCATTGTGCTTCTTTCTTCTGCCATTTTTTTCTTCCTCTTCCTTCCATCCTTTTTCCTTCCCTCCCTACCTTCTTTTCTTTCTTCCTCCTGCTTTCTTTCTCTTTCTTTCCTTCTTTCTTTCTTCATCCTTTTTTCCTTCCTTCTTTTCCTTCTTTTTTCTTTCTTTCTCCCTTCAGACTCCCTCCTTCCTTCCCTTTCTTTTTACTCTCTCTCTCTCTTTCTCCCTCTCCTTCCCTCCCTTTCTCTATTTTTCTCTTTTTTCTTTCTTTCCTTCTTCCTCCCTCTCTTCCTTCCTTTCTTTTTATTCTCTCTTTTTGTTTCTCCCTCTCACTCCCTCCATTTCCTTCCCTCCCTCCCTCTCTCTCTTTCTCTCTTTTTTATTCTTCCTCCCTCTCTTTCTTCCTTTCTTTTTGTTCTCTCTCTTTCTCCCCCTCCCTCTCTTCTTTCTTTTTCTCTATTTTTCTTTCTTTCTTTTCTTTCTTTCTTTCCTTCCTTCCATCCTTCCTTTCTTCATCTTACTTAGTGTAGAGTTACACTTGAACTCGTTCCCTGAATGAATAGAAGGAGGATCAATCTTTTATCCTTCTAACTTTGTTTCACAGAATCCCCAACTCATCTCCCTTTTTATATTTTTGAAGGGATACTCCATCTAAAATTCTAGTTAACCTTTTATGTGCTGAAAGTAGTTTCCAAAGACAACAGAGAGTGATAGAAAATATTACAGGCCAGAGAATGAAAGGAGAAATGAGTATACTAAAAGGATAGCTGAATAGTTGCTTATTTCTTTAAGCTTCAGCCCTTTGCTGTGTAGTCTTTTTCATTTAAATGATGTCATTTAAATGTTTTGGCCAAATTTTTTTTGATCCTCTTTAATAAAGAAGTAATAAAAAAGGCACATTCAAAACCAAGAAAATCATTTTGTTCATACTCTCTTAAGCACGTTGAAAAGTTTTGGATATGTAGCCTAGGAAAGCAATTTCAGTTGCTTAAGGTTAGGTTTATTGTTTTCCATCATTATAACTTACCCTGCTGGGGCTTGGCCCATCTGACAAAGACTTTAGCAAATAGTGATACACACTAGTCATCTTTCAATTCACATCCCACCATGTACCCAGATATACCAAAGTATTTCCTGTTCTTGCATTGATTGTCCCTTCTGCATGGAATATTCTTCCTCTGAACTCTGCTTTATCAATTCTAATTCTCTGTCTTTCAAGCTTAAATTCCTCCTTTACAGGAAGCTTTTCTCTGGTGCTTCCTGCCGCTTGCTCTTCACTTCAGAGATTACTATCTGCCCACACTCTCTCTTCTCTTTGTCTCTGTCTGTCTCTGACTCTTTTTCTTTCTCTCCTTGTCTCTCTGTTTATATATGTATGTATGTGTGTGTGTAGATATATAAATATATATGCATATGTATTTACATGAATATATGTAATTATTATATTGTCTCTCCCCAAAAGTGTGAATTCCTTGAAGTCAGAGCCAATGTTTTCATCTTTTTTTTAAAATTTGTTTTGTTTTTATATTTCAAGTGCTTAGCACAGTCCCAATCTCAGAGTGTATAAATAAAAACTGCTTGTTAATAGTCTTACTGATTGACAGTCTAGTCAATCTACTTTTTTTGAGGTTGTGAGTTGTCCAGGAATGTCTGAAGCTAGATTGCATTTCAGTCCTCTTGACTTCAGAACCAGTATTCTAACCACTTTACTACCTTTACTGCCAATCCCTGATCTAAATTATTTTGATTAACTAAATATGCCAAAAATCTATTTTCAATGAAAATGTATTATGTTCCTCAAAGACTCCGCCAAATTGTAATATCTGGCAAAAGACAAATGATGGCTTATTAGTTATATTGATGGGGTCTATGTTTCAGAAGGAATTGGGTTAGCTGGCCTCTGGTGTTTGTTCAGCCTTGGGATTCTATAATCCTTTTTGACTATGAAAATGTTTTGGGGCCTTAAAAAATATATACTTAGGGCTAAGGGAAAATTTTTTTTTAATTTATGTAGCTGCTAGTGTATGCCATGCCCCTTGCTAAATGCTTTACTAATATTCTCATTTGATCCTCACATCACCTAGATCTTATTTGTTTCTCATGACAACCTTAGGTGTGCTATTATTACCCTCACAATTAAGAAAACTTATACAATTAGAGTTTAAATGACTTGCCCAGGATGATAAAACTAGAAAGTATTTGAAGCCAGATTTGAACTGAAATTTTAGGCTCAAAACTCTAGTTACTTCACATTTATTGTGTTCAGTTGTGTCTGACTCTTTGTGACCACATTTGGGATTTTCTTGGCAAAGATACTGGAGTGGTTTGCTATTTTTTTTTCCAGCTCATTTTACAGATGAGGAAACTGAGGTAACAGAGTTAAGTGCCTTCCCCAGGGTCACACACCAAGTAAAATGTCTGGTGAGTAAATGTTTCAGAGAGACTCTGGCCTTCAGAATTGGCATTCCATCCACTGTTACAACTCACAATTCTAAATCATAATATCCAGCAATATCTGGATGACTACTAGTTAGAAATATTTGAATAATAATATAAACATCAAAATTGAATGTTTTAGAAAATTGCACATTAAAGCAGCAGCCCCTGTCTTTTCTCAGTTCTTATTCTTCTGTCACCTTACCTGTCTGGATACTCTCTCCTCTCTGGATTTTTTGTGATACTATTATCTTTTTTGCACTTAATTGTATATATATATATACATACATATATGTATATATATATATATTTCCCCAATTACAGGCAAAGGTAGTTTTCAGCATTCATTTTTATAACATTTTGAGTTCTTTCATTTTTTCCCTCCATTCCTTCCTTCTTCTTCAAGTAGCAAGTAATCTGATATAGGTTATACATGTATAATCATGTTAAATATAGTTCTACATTAGTTGTATTGTAAAAGAACAATCAGAAGAAAAAGGAAAAACTACTAGGAAAAACAAAACAACCTGAAAATACTATACTTTAATCTATATCCAGACTCCCCCCTCTGGATACAAATGACATTTTATACCATGGGTCTTTGTCCTGTTAAAAAAGAATGAAATTTACCATAGTTCCTCATTACATAATGTTGCAATAACTGTTTATAATTTGTGTAATGATGGAAATCCCCACAATTTCAAATCCTTTGCCACCAAAAAAAGAACTGTTATAAAATAGTTTTATATATGTGGATCCTTTCCCCTTTTTTAGGATTGGTTTGGGATACAAAGCTAGTAATGGTATTGCTAGATCAAAAGTTTTGCACAATTTGTTTGCCCTTTGGGCATATTTCTAAATTGCTCTCCAGAATAGTTGGATCAGTTCACAACTCTACCAATAATACATTAGGTAACACTACATTCTTATGGTTTTTATGTCTTTCTAACTGCTCCTTAACAGCCTCCTTTGCCAGTTCACTTTACTCCCTAATTCTTGGTGTGTTCCTAAATGTCTGTCCTTGGCTCTTTTTTCTTTTCTTTTCTTTCGAAGTTATACAGGTTTAATTATCATTTTTATACAGGTATATATAGCTAGCCCCATTAACTCCTGAGTATAGTCACACCATCTATTAGACATTTAAAACTGAGCATCTTCTAAAAATCAAAAATTTAACATGTTGAGAACAAAAACTCCTAAATTTGTCCTTTTCTGAAATTTTTGTATTTTTAGAATCTTCTCTGCAAGTATCTGGACTTCACAATCAGTGGCCAAATGTTGCTTTTTCTATCTCTATAATCTCTCTTATATTTATCTCCTCATTTCTCACTCAACTGGCTCTTTATTTGAGATCCCTCTCATCTCTCATTTGAAGTATAACAATAATCTTGTGATTGGTCTTCCTGATTCAATCACTCCCCATTCCGTTCAACTCTCCACAAGCTGCCAAGGTGATTTTCCTTAAGTGCCAATCTGAATATATCACTTCCCAACTCAATAAATTTTATTGCTTCTATATTCTCTACAGCTTCCGGGATAAAAGTTTTACTCTCCATTTGTCATTTAAAACCCTTCACAAAATGGCCTCAGCCTATCTTTCCAGTTTTGTTACATTTTATTCCCCTTCTCACATTCTTCACTCTGGCCAAATTTTTTTTTTCTGTTTCTCACACATGACACTCCAACTCACATTTCCATGTTTCTTCACTGGCATCCCATATATGGCATATACTTCTATTTCACTTCTGTCTCATAAAATATCTTACTTTTCTAAGGCTCTACACAGGCTCTGCCTTCTACATGAACCCTTAACCAACTCCCTTCCCACCCTATGAATGATAGTTCCTTTCCTTTCTTCCTAGATCACTAGTTTTTATTCTATATAATTATATGTGTGCATGTATGTGGAGGTGTATGAGTGGGTATACACACATAATTATATAATATAAAATGCATATACATTATTTCCCCTGAGAGAATGTAAATTCCTTTAAAGTCATGACTTTCACTTTTGCTTCTGTATCTTGAGCATCTAGTATACTCTCTAAGACACAGAATATGCTTAATTGATGCTTGCTTACTAATTGATTGATTCTACTGGAATATGAGAACATGAAAGCCTAATGATAATAGTTAAAAAGTTGATTCTTGGGGGCAATATTTCATTTTAGGAACACTAGCTCTGAAGACTGATTCTCAAGATAATGCTCACACCTAAGGACATATTGGCTATCACTGAACCTTAAAATTATGTATACAACTTGCCAAGTAACAAAAAGATTAAATATAAGCTATTCAATGTTAGTACTTTTATTCACTCATGCTTGTCTTACTTTCTGATCTCCTCATTTACTCACAAATAATACTTTTTCATGAAATTAGCTATAGAGAAGAGATAAGAGAAATCATGCACTATGGTGGGAATGTCCACCAGAAATCTCATAATGCAAGGACACAAGGGTAGACTATATGACTATTTTGGGTAGGGAGGACATTGTAGAAGGGATTCTCATTCAAGTTGCAAGTGGAACAAATAATCTTTGAGGTCCTTTCCTATTCTAAGATTTTATAATTATGCAAGCTTCTTAAAAACAAAGTAAAACAAACAAAATGGTAATGAGGACTTACAGCAGGATGGTAGCTATGAAGGGAATATATCTGAGAGGAAGAAGTAGAATAATTGGCTCATGCTCATAAGAGATGAATAAAAGATAGGAATCAAAGACAGCATAGACATTTCAAGCATTTGTGAAATATGAAGTCATTGCTGGAAATAGTAAAGTTAACTCCAGGGAAATATGGCAGACATATTAATGCTAAGATGCCAGTGGATTCAGATAAGGACAATGAACCAATAAAAGAAGGGGGAAAAAATTGCTCAATGAAATAAGAAGAGAGAAATAATCAATCAATTGATGAAGGGAGTGTAACATCATGGAAGCCAAAGAAGGAAAGAATATAAAGGAGGAGGGAATGATTAACAGTAACAAATGTTATAGACAGGTCAGAAGGATGTGTGAAAATCACATTGAGTTCAGTTTTGGATGACCTTTAAAAAAATAAATTATTTATAGAAATAAGCAAATCATTTTCAAAAGTATGTTAATTTATCCAATGTAAATGCTTCCCAATAAGTCATTTTTAGTTGCATGGATGTTCAGAATGGTAAAACTATACAACATAGGAACAAACCTCAAAATAGTATCTCTATATGAATAGACAAACTCAAATGCTTAGCCCATTCCACAATCCATATTTCTTCAAACACAGACACAGATACAGAGACAGACAGATGGATAGAGACACAGAAACACACACACACACACAGCCCAACTTTAAACCAATAAAAACCAACAGTATAGCTAACAGTAATCAAGATAATTAGTATTTTGCATATTGAATAAGAGCTGATGACATTGTAGTGAGTCTTCTATAAGTCTTTGGAAATATTGCCTGAGGATCAATTTAGTTACAAATTGTTTTTATTCACTTTTTTTAAAGTGGGAGGAGAAGAGAGAGGAGAAAGCAATTATTTTCCCCCATCCTCTCACTTCTATGCCTTCTTGGTACTATTAAGTAAATGTAAATGTCTTTCTAAACATTCTCTATCAATAAACCCTTTATTTTTAGTAGTCAAATACTATTTTATAAGAAGTTTTCCGTGAAAAAAAAGTTAAGAATACTACAAAAAAAGCTAAAAAAAAATACTAGAGTAGTGTTTCTGAAACTTTTATTCACATTAGTGTTTGTTACCAGGAGAAATCAGAAGTCGAACCAACATTTGAGTTGAGAACAATGAAAGGTTTCTGAGAAGTTCCAATATCCAAATCTATTACCAGGGTCTTTTATAATTCTTCTGCTTCTTCCTTCTCTGCGCTTCTTTCATTACTTTCCTAGAACTCTCCACTCTCAAAAGATGATTTTTGCCTCTCAACACCCTTCTAAACAACAAAGCAGAAAGAGAAGGGAATAAAGTACTCCTGGGGGAAAAGGTTGAGAATGTGGAAGTTTTGGGATTTGGGAAGGAATTTCATGGCATATCTAAAAAGTTCTCATAGCACACCCTTTAAAAGCTACTGCTTTAGAGAAATTTAAGACAAGATGTCAATATAAAAGTATCTGATATTCTTCTAATCAATCAGATTCATAACTTTGTTCTCCTTGACCTTTCTCTCTCTATCACTCCTCATAGTCAAATTAACAAATTCTGTTCATCCTAATTTCATGACTTTTTTCCTTGCACCATCTTCAAATTGATCATACACTGAAACTCCAATTTAAGCCTTAATCTCTCTTCCCTGGAGTATTGCTACTCTGTCTCCCTTTGAATTCTCGATTCAACAACAACATTACACAAATTCAATCATGTTATTCTCCCACTCCACTATTTTTAATAACATCTACTGCCCTTAGGATAAAATATAAACACCTTCATTTAAAGATGTATCTATTTAGTATAACCAAGTCCTTTCCTTATTTTAGTACCTTCAGTGGCTACCAATTATCACTAGGATAAAATACCTTTCTTTCTTCCTTCCTTCCTTCCTTCCTTCCTTCCTTCCTTTCTTTCTTTCTTTCTTTCTTTCTTTCTTTCTTTCTTTCTTTCTTTCTTTCTTTCTTTCTTTCTTTCTTTCTTTTTTTTGCTATATAGCTGCAATTTATTACTTTGAAAATATAAATATTATAATTAATATTTTTTAAAATTTTGCTCATTTGATTCTGAACTTAATAAAATAAGAATTTTCATAACATAATAGAATAGAAACTACAAATCTATTGTGTACAATTTACTTTTCTTTTTAATATAATAAATTATTTATTATGTAACTTTTTTCCCTTTCCTCTTCCCCCCTCCTGGAGATGGCTAGTATTAGATATAAATATGGACATTTTTATCTATATATGTGTATATATTTGTACATATATGTTTATAAATGTAAAATCATTCTACATGCTTCTGTTTATCATTTCTTTCTCTGGATATAAATAGGCTTTTCCTTCACATATCCTTTGAAGTTAATTTTGGTATTTATAAATAGTTAAAATGAATTAGCTACTCAAAGTTGTACTTAAAGCAATATTTCACACAACACAATATACTACAACCATAATATACCACAACTCAGTCAGCCATCCTCCCAAATGATTGGCATCCCTGCAACTTCTAGTTCTTTGTCATTACAAAAAGAATTGTTTGAAATATTTTAAAACAAATAGTCTCAGTATCTAAAATCATCAGCAAGCATTATTTTCAATGGAGAGAAACTGGACACCTTCCCAAGAACATCAGGGATGAAACAAGGATGTCCATTATCACCACTGTTATTCAACATTATATTATCAATAAGAAAAGAAAAAGAAATTAAAGGAATTAGAATAGTCAATGAGGAGCTAAAACTATCACTTTAAGTATATCACACCATGATATACTTAAAGAATCCTAGAAAATCATCCCAAAACCTACTTGAAACAATTAATAGCATTAGCAAAGTTGAGGATATAAAATAAACCCACCCAAATCACCATATTTCTATATATTACTGACAAACCCCATGAGCAAGAAATGGAAAGATAAATTCCATTTAAAATAACTATAGATAAATTAAGATATTTGGGTATCTACCTGCCAAGACAAACCTAGGAACTATATGAACACAATTAGAAAACACTTCTCACACAAATTAAGTCAAATCTAAACAATTGTAAAAATATCAGTTGATATTTACTCATGGGTTAGCCCAGCTAATATAATAAAAAAGACAATTCTTCTTAAAATTAGACTACTTGTTCAGTGCCATCCTGATCAAACTGCCAAAAAGTTATTTTATATAACTAGAAAAAATAATAACAAAAATTAATTCACTTAATATCAGATGAATTAAGGAAAAAATGACAAAGGATGGTGGCTTAGCAATGCCAAGTCTATTATAAAGTACAAGTCTTCAAATTCATTTAGTACTGGCTAAGAAAGCGAGTGATGGATTGGTGGAATCAATTAGATACACACAACATAATAATCAAAGCCTACAATAATTTTAGTATTTGATAAATCCCCAAACTCCAGTTTCTAGAATAAAAATTCACTATTTGACAAAAATTGCAGGGAAAACTGCAAATTTGTATGTCAGAAACTCAACATAGGTCTATGCTTCTCATTCCCCATACCAAAATAAGGTCAAAATGGGTACATGATTTGAGCATAGAGGATGATACCATAAACAAATTAGGAGAAAAAGGGATTACCTATCAGATCTTTGGAAAAAAGGAGGAATTTATGACCAAAGAATAACTAGAGAACATTATAAAAGGCAAAATGAACAACTTTGATTACATTAAATTAAAAAGGATTTGTACAAAAATGCGAAAGCTGAGAAAAATCTTTACAACCAGTGCTTCTGATAAAAGTTACATTTCTAAAATAAAGAACTGTGTCAAATTTATAAGAATACAAGTCCTTCCCCAATTGATAAATGGTCAAAGGATATGAACAGATAATTTTCAGATGGTGAAATTAAAACCATCTATAGTCATATGAAAAATGTTCTAAATCATTATTAATTAGAGAAATGCAAATTAAAACAACTATGAGCTATCACCTCACACCTCTTAGATTGGCTAAGTTGACAGGAAAAGATAAATTTTGGAGGGGATGTGGGAAAACAGGTAAATTAATGCATTGTTGGTGCATGAAATGCACCAACCATTCAGGAGAGTAATCTGGAACTATGCCCCAAGGGCTATAAAACTGTGCATACTCTTTAACCCAGAAGTGCCATTACTGGGGCTATATCCCAGAGAAATCATAAAGGAAAGAAAAGGAACCACATGTGCAAAAATGTTTGTAGCAAATCTTTTTGTAGTAGTAAAAAATTGGAAAATGAGTAGATGCCCATGGGGAATGGTTGAATAAGTTGTGGTATATGAAGGTAATTGTTGTATAAGAAATGATGAACAAGCTGATTTGCAGAAAGGCCTGGAAAAATTTCCATGAATTGATGCTAGATGAAGGAGAAGAACCAAAAATACATTAACAGATAGAGAACAAAGGACCAGAGAGATTAACTACCTAATCTAAGAACACATTACTAGAAAATGAGGAACAAAGATTAAAACTAGGATTTTCTGACTCCTAGTCCCTAGTCACATAAGAAATTGCATTTTGAAACTAGATAGAGTCACCCAAAATAAAAAAAAATCATAAAATTCAGTAATTTATAGTCAATATTTCTAAAATGTCTCTAAAAATAAAAATAGAACAGATTATTAATTCTCAGTGAGTAAAAACTTGATTTAAAAATGGTATTGTCTTTTCCTATTAGCCTTTTCTTTTTTGTCTTTCCATTTGTACAAAGCTTGGCAATCCTACAAAATACAATCATTATATACAAAATTAATTTAATAAAAAGAAAGAAAATTAAATATGAGGAATACATTTAGGGTGCATGCTAAGGAAAACACAATATCCTTAACTTGACTAATATTTTTTTTTATCCTGAAGTATCTAAATTAAAATGTCATCATGACATGATACCTGATAATGTATTTAACAGTTAAAGAATGCACATTGAGCATTTTAAAGGAGTTCATTCCATCTAATTTTCTCTTTTGCTTGGAAACAAGAAGTTGAATGATGCAATTGTGGTATTTTTGCTGTTAAGCTTAATGAAAAATCTGTCTACTATCAATCAAACAGATCTTGCTTCTTTTTACGGTACAAACAAATATGCTCAAAAGTAATTTTTTTTTTATTGAAAAGTCCTGGACTAACATGATGAAATAATAGAAAGAAGTTTCTAATTTCTTTCAGATGCACTTTCTGGCAAGATATCCATGGAGTAGGGGAGAAATGAAGTCTTTATTATTAAAGATATATAATTTATGACTCTCTATATAAGTCCTACTCTGATACCTCAACATAATGTAGAGGTCACTCTGACTTCTTGAAAGTTAAGCCATTCATTTTATGACAGATCCTATGTAAGTACAGACCCAGAGAAAAAATGTTTGTCATCAGGACAGCCTGGTTGGCTGCCACCTGAAGTCCTCCAGGAGCCATCTACTGAAATTTAAAGGAATTAAAGGAAGAAATTGTATATGTTTATCTTGGAGAAAATAAAACTGAAGGAGGACACAATAGTATTTACTTCATAGGGTTGTTCTGAGGATCAAAGGTGACATAAATAAAATCCTTTGCAAATCTTAAAACTAGTTTGCTATTAGCAATACTGATAGAAGGAAAAGGAAGAAGATGTAAAGGAGGAAAAGAATGAGGAGAAGCAGGAGGAAAAGGAGCAGCTCAAAGTCAAATTTGGACAACAATATATGAATTGCACCTCATCTGTTCCACTAAATATGTGCTGTACTGGGGTTAATTCTTTGCCTATCAACTACATTAAATCTTCTGCTGAAAAAAAGCCAAAGCGTTTTTCCATATCCTAGTAGTTAAAGTCTATACATCTACTTTTATTAGTCACTGGTCAATTTGGAAAAATTTCAAAAACAGCTAAATATATTTCTATTGTTTCCTGTTAAAGGAAGATAATTCACAAAATTACTTATGAAGAAAGATAAAGAGAAGAGCACATTGAAGACAAAGACCATAAGCTATTTGAATTAGAAGAGACCTTAGAAGTAATATAATCTAATTACAAATAAAGAAACTGAGGCCCACAGAAGCAAAATGGCCAATGTTTTACAATCATTTAAGTGGCAGGAGAAGAAACCAGGTATTTTGTTTTCCAGTGACTCTAAAGTTCTTTCTACTACACTAGATTTTTCCATTTAAAACAAACAAGCAAATAAACCAAAATTAACTGCTCATAGAAAACCTGTATTTGGTTTTTCAAGGAGCTGGTAATTCAAAACAAATATTTTGAAAGTAAAATAAATACATTTAAAATTGCTTACATTTTGAAAATAAAGAAGAGGTACCCAATACAAATCTTAATGTTAAATTATTAAATTAGATACACACACACACACACACAAAACACACACATATAAAAGCATTCTGAATTATCACATATTAAGTAGAGCTAGATTTTATGAGTTTGATATACATTAAGCTTTTGATAGAGGAATTCATGTGTAGATAATTTTCAGAAATGATTAATTGGTTTATAAGACAATAAAGTTCAGTAAATAATTTCACAAATTCATTGATGAATGTCAATATTCCTGTTCATATGTCTTTATTCGTATTACCAATTTAGTGTTTCTATTTGTCTGAAAGTTATTTTTTCATTTATTCATTGTCAACTTCTTATGAATATAAGAAACATGACTATCAATATACTTGAACAATTTAGTCCTTTCTTTAAAAAAGTTACTTTTAAAGTCTGCCATTCCCCCTTTTGCAATGACAAATGGTCTTCTTTAAATAATAAGTTATAGTGGAACAGTGGAAAGAAAGCTGGCCTGAAAGACTTTTGTTTAACTTCTGACTCTAATACTCTGACTATGTGACTCTGAGAAAGTCACTTAAACACTCATTATTCTGGGTACCTTTGTAAGGCTATAAGTTTCATAGAAGTTAATGTTGATTGAGAACATTTCTTTCCCTTGGGAGTTTCCTAAATTAATGACATATATCTCAATGAAATTACAAGTCTGGTCTTTATCTATATACCAATAAATAAGAATAAAAACCAATCCCAAGTACTTTGAAATTAACTCTGATAGTGTTGTGATGTAGATAAGGAATTGAAAGTTTTAATGAATGAATGTTGTATTTAACTGAAATAATACTAATATATTACCTTTGTAGAGAACTTTGTAGCTTTTGAAATATTTTCCTTTATGCCATAATGTAATTAAGAGAAAAAAATCTATGATAGATTTTTTTTATTCCCATTTTCACTGAAAGAGAAACAAGACTTAAAGACATTTGGTGCTGATAAAGATTGCAATCTTTCTGCTATCTAGCTAATAAATATTAGAGAGTTGCCTCATCCAAGTGGAGGTCATGTGGTTGAGCTGGTTAATACAGTAAGGAAGCTACAGAGGCCAGACCAGGAATTTCAGGACTCTATTGTTATGTAAACCATTTTAAATAATATTTTATCATGTAATAATTAATATTTAATAAAACAAAAAACTAATCAAAAGATGTTTACCAATTGCCTAATATCTATCAGGGAAGTAGAAAATAAAAAGTTCTTTCCTTCAATCTGTGATAAACTTTAAAAATATATTCATGTATATTTCCATTCATTAACATACTTAATAGACATTTGGTTCATAGAGCATATAGGGCTACATAGTACCTCAGATGTCATCTCCTGCTTTCGTATTTTATATGTGAAGAAAAGGAGACCCACAATTTAAGTGAATTGTCTAAAGTCACATTAGTAGAAAGTAGTAGAATTTTAATTTCAAATAAAGTATTTTAAGGATCTGCTATGGTCAGAAATTTCTCCACTATTTAAAATATTGATGATCAAAATAATTTATGTGAAAAAATTTGAAAACATAAATTATAAAGGTACATACAGGCCTGTTTTGAAGTACATGATAAACATGGTCATAAATGATCAGTGATCTCTTATCTGTCAATCATATTTACTGGATTGAGGGAAAGTGCCTACAGAATATTACTCACACCCACTTTTTTGTCATACTTATATTATTACATTTCAACAGTTTTCTGGTATAAAAAAATGCTATTGCCTTTTTAAAATCTCTTTTGTAAATCTGGAATGCTTGACTTTTATTTTAACTTTAAGATTTCTGACATAGTTTTTCCTTTAAAAATGTGAATAAGCATTTTTTGTCCTATCTCACTAATGATAGATGATGATTTTTTGACAGACATCTGGAATGTCTGAGAATCTGTTTATTTCTTCTGTGAAGAAGCAAAATCCTTCCCCTATTAGATAAAAGGAAGAACTCAGTGCTGAACTAAGGCAATCACTTTGTGTCCCCTAATAAAGAAAATTAATGACCCAAAAAGGCCTGGGACCGATGCCAGTACTCCCCCCTTGTATTGATTTGGCTTCAACTGTAGCAAGTAATAAAAAAAGTAAATCTATCCTAAGCAACATTCAATGTGTGAAAGTGGATTTCTTGTTATAGGGAATTACTGTGAGAGTCAAAATGACAAGTTACTTTAGACTTTTAACTATAAAATTTCCATAGTCCTTAAAAAAAGAGTAAAATTTAGACTTTGCTTATAAGTCCTTCCCTTGAGCAACTGAGAAATAAAAATAGAAATAAAATTTGGCTATATGAGTTTCCACAAATATGGTACTAGTAATAAAAATTGTTGCAAGTCTTTCACAGGCACTTTAGGCAATTTTTTTTCTTAACCCTCCACAATAAAAAAGATTTATTTATGTGAGGACATTCTGGATCTAGAAGAAAGAAACATAATGGAAAGCAGTTAGGTAAGGATCATTGTAGGGAGACAAAAAATAATGATGTCATGAGAATATGTTATAGACAATTTAGGCAGGAGGATGAAGTAGAGGAGGGGTCTGAGAAACATTAAAGACCTGGCTTGAAGACATAATATAGCTAACATGGATAATTTCAACTCTCTAGGCAACTATTGAAATTTATGCTTAACAAGTAGAGCATCTCCCATCATGAGAAGTCTTTAAATAAAAGTTGTATGACCATCTGCTAGGGATTCCAGAGAGGAGATTCTACTGAGGTATTATATTTAGCCCAATCTTTCTCTTGAGCTGCAGTCCCAAATTAACAATTGCTTTTTGGACACCTTGAAATGAATATCTGGTTGGCAACCAGATTTCAAAACTAATATGTCCAAAACGGGACTTATTATTCCTCCACCCCCCAAAAAATAAATTTCCCTCCTGTCTTTTAATCTTTCCTAATACAGTCAAGGATACTTCCATTTACCTTGTCATGTAGCATTTCAACCTTATGGTCATCCATGCCTTCTTACTCTTATCCATCTATCTAAGCCATTGCCAAGTCTTATGATTTCAACCTTTAATGGCATCTCTTGAATATTTTCATCCTCACTACTCAACTATACCACACCCTAGTTCAGATCCTTATGATCTCCATAATTTCTTGCTTGGCACTACTAAAATAGCCTTTTATTCCCAATTTTTAAATACTTTTACTTGCACTTTTGAATTCTAAATTCTATCTCTTTCTCCCTCTTCTTATCCCTCCCTGATATAGTAAGCACATCTTATACATGTACAATTATGTAAAATATTTCCATATTAATCATTTTATACAAGGCTCAAATGAAAGAAAATACTGAAAGAAAAAAGTGAAAAATAGCATGCTTCAGTCTGGAAGTGGATAGTATGCTTCATTATTAGTCCTTTGAGGTTGTCTTGGATCATTGCTGAGAGTAGCTAAGTCACTCACAATTCTTCACTGAACAATATTGCCTTACTGTATGCAAAGTTCTCCTGGTTCTATTCACTTCACTATGTGTCAGTTCATCAGTCTTTCCAGGTTTTTCTGAAATTATCCTGCTTGTCATTTCTTTTAGCACCATAATATTCCATCACAACTATATACCACATCTTGCTTAGCCATTTCCCAAATGATGGGCGTTTCTTGGATTTTGAATTTTTAGCCACCAGTAAAAGAGCCACTACAAATATTTTTGTATAAATAAATCCCTTTTATGGATGTCTTTGGGGTACAGAATTAGCTGTTGTATTGTTAGATCAGAGAGTATGCACAGTTTTATAGCTTTTGGGGCATAATTATAAATTACTCTCCAGTCAAGTCTCTGCAGTGAAGGGTACTTTCATCTCAAATGTCAGTTCACATCTCCAACAGCAGGGTATAGTGTCATGGTTTTCTCTTATCCCTTCTAAAATTTAGCATTTTTTTGGTCATATTAGCCAATCTGATATGTATGAGGTAATACCTCAGAATGTTTTACTTTGCATTTCTTTGCTCAATAGTGATTTAGAGCATTATTTTTTCATATAACTATAGATAGTTTTGCTTTCTTTGCCTAAATACTTCCTGTTCTTATCCTCTGACCATTTATTAGTTGGGGAATAAATGTGATTCAGATTTCTGAATATTTGAGAAAAGAGACCTTTATCAGAGATACTTGTTGCAAATTCTGCCTTCCTTTTTCTGTCTTCCTTATAATTTTACTTGCAGTGGTTTTCTTTGAACAAAACTATTAAATTTTATGTAATCAAAATTATCTATTTTACATGTTGTAATGTTCTCCACATCTTCTTTGGTCCTAAATTGACAGATAAACTATTCCATGCTCTCTTATTTTGATTATGATATCATCCTTTAGTAAATCATGTACTCATTTTGATCTTATTTTAGCATATAACATGAGATATTGGTCTATACTAGTTTCTGTCATATTGTTTTCTACTTTATACAGTAATTTTTGTCAAATAATGAGTTTTTGTTCCAAACAATGGTTATCTTTGGGTTTATTGTATACAAGACAACTATGGTCCTTTACTGTATTAATCTATTTCATTAATCTACCACTCTATTTCTTTGCCAGGATTATGTTGTTTTGATAATTATTGCTTTATAATACAGTTTGATATCTGATACTGCTAGATCATTTTCTTTTGCATTTTTTTCATTGATTATCTTGAATGATATCCTTAAATTTTTTTTCTTCTAGATGACTTTTATTGCTATTTTTTATATTTATTATGTTTTCTATTTTTGTATGTTTTCAAATTTGATAATTTGATTGGTATGGTACTAAGCAAATAAATTTAGGTGGAATTATCATTTTTATCATATTGGCATGGCCTACTCATGAGCAATTAATATTTTTCCAATTATTTAGATCTGAATTTATTTGTATTAAAAGTGTTTTATAGTTGTATTCATATAGTTCCTGGGATTGACTTAGTGGGTAGACTCCCAAGTATTTTATATTATCTACAATTATTTTAAATATAATTTCTCTAGTTCTTGCTGCTGACTATGTACTATATAGAAATGTTGATGATTTGTGTGGGCTTTATTTTGTATCCTGAAACTTTACTAAAATTTTTAATGATAATTTCAAGTAGCTTTTTAGTTGATTCTTTAGTATTTTCTAAGTATGATATCATATCATCTGCAAAGAATAATGCTTTAGTTTCCTTGTTATCCTTTCTAATTTCTTTCATTTCTGTTTCTTCTTTTACTTGCATAATATATTTATACTATAACATTAAATAATCAAAAGGATAATGGACATCTTTGCTTTACCCTTTATTTTATTGGCAAGTCTTCTAGCTTGTCCCACTATAGACAACACTTTCTGATGGTTTTGTATAAATATTACTTATCAATTTGGAGCTATGCTCAAAAAGTTATCAAACTGTGCATACCCTTTGACCCAGCAGTGTTTCTATTGGGCCTATATCCCAAAGAGATCTTAAAGGAAGGAAAGGGTTCCACATGTGCAAAAATGTTTGTGGCAGCCCTCTTTTTAGTGGCAAGAAACTGGAAACTGAATGGATGCCCATCAATTGGAGAATGGCTAAATAAGTTATGGTATATGAATGTTATGGAATATTATTGTTCTGTAAGAAACGACCAGAAGGACGATTTCAGAGAGGCCTGGAGAGACTTGCATGAACTGATGCTGAGTGAAACGAGCAGAACAAGATCATTATACACAGCAACAATAAGACTATGTGATGATCTATTCTGATGGACATGGTTCTCTCCAACAATGAGATGTTTCAAACCAGTTCCAGCTGTTCAGTGATGAAGAAAGCCATATACACCCAGGGAGAGGCCTGTGGGATCTGAGTCTGGACCACATCATAGCATTTTCACACTCTCTATTGATGTTTGCTTGCATTATGTTTCCCTTCTCAGGTTTTTTTTTCTTTCCTGTACAGCAAGATAACTGTATAAATATGTATATACATGTTTGATCTGTCAAATATTTCAACATAATTAACATGTATTAGACTTCCTGCCATCTAGGGGAGGGGTTGGGAGGTAAGAGGGAAAAATTTGTAACAGAAAGCTTTGCAAGGGTCAATGTTGAAAAATTACCTATGCATATGTTTTGCAAATACAAAGCTTTAACAAAAAATATATATTACTTATTTTAAGTAAAATTTAATTTATTCCTTTCTAATAGGAATAGGTGCTATATTTTGTCAAAGACTTTTTCTCAATTCATTGAGATAATTATATGACTTTTTTGTTTTGTTATTAATATGGTCAATTATGCTGACAGTTTTCTTAATATTGAACCATTCCTATATTGCTTTACAAACTCCACCTAGTCATAGTATACGATCCTTGTGATATATAGATATAATTATTTTCCTAATATTTTATTTGAAATTTTACATCAATATTTGTTAGGGAAACTGGTCTCTAATTTTTTTTCTCTTTTTTGACTCTTCCTGGTTTAATTTTGAGCATCCTATTGGTAAAAGGAATTTGGAAGAACCCTTTCTTTGCTGATTTTTTTCAAAATAGTTTATATGATATTGGGATTAATTGTTCTTTAAATATTTGGTAAAATTTACCTTTAAATCCTTCTGGTCCAGGGATTTTTTATAGGAAGTTCATTATTAACTTGTTTGATTTCTTTTTTCTAAGATTGAATTATTTAAGTATTTTAGTTCTGCTAATCTGATTAATTTATGTTTTTGTAGATATTCATCCATTTCATTTAGATTATCAAATTGAAACATATAATTGGGCAAAATAGTTCCTAATAATTGTCTTAATTTCCCCTTCATTGTGATGAATTTATTCCTTTCATTTTTTGACACTAGTAATTTAGTTTTTGCCAAATAGTGAGTATTTGTCCCAAAAGCTGGGGTCTTTGGGTTTATTGAATACTAGGTTGTTAAGGTTATTGCCTAGATTGTCCTGATATCCTATCCTGTGCCACTGATCGACTGCTCTATTTCTTAGCCAGTACCAAACGGTTTTGATGACCGCTGCTTTATAATATAGTTTTAGATCTGGTACAACAAGGCCACCTTCATCTGCCTTTTTTTTCATTAATCCCCTTGAGATCCTTGACCTTTTGTTCTTCCAAATGAACTTTGCTACTATTTTTTCTAGATCTGTAAAATAATTTCTTGGGAGTTTGATTGGTATGGCACTAAATAAGTAGATTAGTTTGGGTAGTATTGTCATTTTTATTATGTTTGCTCTGCCTACCCATGAGCACTTAATATTTTTCCAATTGATTAGGTCTGATAAAATCTATTTCCTCTTGTAACTCATTCAACTTATCCTTCAAAATTTTAGATGCTGTACCATTTGGTGTATATATATTTTAGTATCAACATGAATTATTGTCTATGTTATCTTTCAGCAATATATAGTTTCCTTCTTTACCTCTTTTTATTTCTCTCTTTCTCTTTCTCTTCCCCTCTATTTTCTTTTGTTTTTGTTTTCTATGAGATATAATTGCTATACTTGCTTTTTTTGTGTGTTAGGTGAAGCAAAATAGATTCTGCTCCAGCCCCTTAACTTTAACCTATATTTATCTCTGTGCTTGAAAAAAATTTTGGTAAACAATATATTGTAGGATTCTGGTTTTAAATCCATTCTGCTGTTTCTGTTTTATGAGTGAATTCAGTCCATTCACATTTATACTTATGATACTTTTAAAGTTCTTCCAGGAATACTCTGTAGTTTCCTCTATGTTATTTTTTTCACTTATTAACTTTCCTCTTTTATACCACACACTTTTCCTCCTTACAAGTATTTTACTTCTGATCAACACCTTACCCAATATATACTTTTTTGGTTCCTTCTCCCTCTTTTATTATTCCTGTCCCTTTTTAAAATTTCCTGGTAGTGTAAGATAGATTTCTATATCCAATTGACTGTGTATATTATTCCCTTTTTGAGCCAATTTTGATGAAAGTTTTAAGCTTTGCCTGTAATCTCTTCTTCATCTTCCTGTTCATTATAATAGCTTTTCATGTCTCTTTTATGTGGCATGATTTACCCATTCAATCTCTCTCTTCCTTTTCTTCCAATGCACCTTTCTTTTTCATCTATTTATTTAAAAAAATTTGTGTGTGTGGTATGTGATCACAATGTCTGTCTATATATACCCACTGTATAAGTAACACTTTTATAGTAATAAAAGTGTTTAGATATATTATCTTGCCATATAGAAATATAAAGTTTAACCTTAATGAATTTCTTATGTTTTTTCTTTCTTTCTCATTTTACTTTTTTTATTTTCCTTCAGTCTTGTACATAGTTTTTTAATTAGAAATGCTTGAAAGTCCTCTATTTCATGAAATATCCATTCTCTTCTTACTCCCCCCCCCAAAAAAAGATTATATTAAATTTTGATGGATAAGTGATTCCTGATTATAATCCTAACCCCTTTGCCTTTGGGTATATCATATTCTAAACTCTTTGG
The DNA here is from genome assembly GCA_023553655.1 of Myrmecobius fasciatus. NCBI lineage: Eukaryota > Metazoa > Chordata > Mammalia > Dasyuromorphia > Myrmecobiidae > Myrmecobius > Myrmecobius fasciatus. The sequence continues at coordinate 93,582 of JAJPUD010000847.1, read as the reverse complement.
TTCTTTAATGTTGAATCTATCAAATACTGTGCCTGACTGTAGCTCCATGGTATATGAATTGTTGTTGTTGTTGTTGTTGTTGTTGTTGTTGTTGTTGTTGCTGTTGGCTGTTTGGTTTTTTTTGTTGTTGTTGTTTGTTTGTTTGTTTGGTTTTTTTTTGCTTCTTGCAATACTTTCTCCTGGATATTTGAGTTCTGGAATTTGGCTATAATGTTTCCAGGAGTTTTCATTTTGGGATCTCTTTTAGATTTGAATTATTTCAATTTCTATTTTGCTCTCTGGTTCTAATATATCAAGAAAGTTTTTTTAAAAAAATAATTTCTTGAAAGATATTATTCAGGTTTTTGGATATTTTTGTTGTTATTGTTGTTTTAATTAGGGTTTCCAGGTAGTCCAATAAATATATATATACATATATTTACATATATATTATCTTTCTCTCTTTTTTTGGCTTTTGTTTGATCGTATTTTGATGTCTCATAGAGTTATCAGTTTCCCCTTGTTCAAGTCTGATTTTTAAGGCATTATTTTATTCAGTGAGTTTGTGTATTTCCTTTCCCATTTGACCAATTTTAAGTTTTAGGGAGTCATTTTCCTTGGTAAAATTTTGTATATCTTTTCCAAGCTATTGACTCTTTTATCATGATTCTCTTGCATGTCTCATTTCTTTTCCCATTTTTCCCTTCTACTTCTCTAAATCATTTTTTAAACCTTTTTAAGTTCTTCCAGGAATATTTTTGAGCCTGAGACCAAATTTCAGGGGGTTTTTGAAGCTTAATTTAGAGTCATTTTGACACTATTGTTCTCTTCTAAGTTTCTGCTTTGATCTTCTTTATCACCACTATAACTTTCTGTAGTCATGTGCCTCCCCAGCCCCAGCTTATTTTGCTCATTTTTTCTGCCTTTTGGGGGGGGGGGAGGGGTAACCTGCTGTTTTTATTTGAGAATTAGACTTTGATCCTGCTCTCCGTCCAGTGTTTTATCCTGGGACTCTGGATCTTATTTCTAGCTTTCACTGGGCTTCAGGCTTAGATTCTGACTTTCTCTGGACTATAGCCTTCCCTTCTGGCTTGTACTTGTTGGGAGGCGGTCTCCCTGTTTGTCTCTCTTAGATATGGGGTTTAGCAGCTGGTTTCCTCAAGGATTTTATTGCTGTCCCGGTGGTGGACCTTTGTTGCCGAGTTACTATGGAAACATAGAAGAGGGTTTCTCTACTGGTAGGCAAGCCTCTGTTGGACAGCCCTGAGACAGTGTTTCAGTACTAGTCAGCAATGGGACAATGCATTGCTGATGGCTTGTGCTGGGAGTGAAGTCACTGAGATGGGACTTTGCTGTGCTACACAGATTGCACATTTGCCTAGAAGACTGATGGTGTGCAGGAAGGTGGGCCCTAGTAAGTAGAGTGCCCTGTGTTTGGAGCCTTGCTAAAGGCTCCCTGATGTAAAGATTAGCTGCTTTTACCGTTTTTGGACCTTGCTCACTTCCCACTCCAGTGAGACAGACTTTTCATCCCACTCTGTTAAGCTGCTTCACTGCTCCTAGATCAAGTATGAGGCAGGTGGAAAAAAATTTGGGAGGGTTTCCAAGGGTTCCTCCTCACTCTATCATTTTGGTCCTGGAAGTTGTTCACTTTAGATAATTTTAAGATATCAAATTAGCCTTTAAAACCATTGTGACTGTGCATAGCCCTTATTGCAGCAATACCACTGCAAGGTCTACATCCCAAAGACATCCAAAAAAATGTGGAAAAGGCCTATTTATACAAAGATATTTATATTAGTTCTTTTTCTGGTGGCTAAGAATTGGAAAGTCAAGGGATGCCCATCAGTTAGAGAAAAACTAAGCAAGCTGTGATAAATGATTGTAATGGAATACTATGGTGTTATAAGAAATGATAAACAAGATAGTTTCAGAAAAACTTGGAACTGATGCATAACAAAAAGGAACAGAAAGGAAAACTTTGTACATAGTAACAGCAATATTGTTCAGTGAAGAATTGTGGATGACTTAGCAATTTCCACAATACAACAATCCAAAATAATCCCAAAGTACTAATAATGATGAAGCATTTCCACTTCTAGAGAAAGATATTGTTTGAATATAGACTGAAATATAATATTTTTCATTTTTTCTTTCATTTTTTTTTCTTTTGTCTTCTTGTACAAAATGACTAATGTGGAGATGTTTTACCCAATTGCACATGGATAAGCTATATCTGATTACTTACCATCTAAGGGATGGGGGGAAAGGAAGGATAGAATTTGGAACTCAAAACTCTAAATATTAAGAAATTAAGAAAATTAAGAAAAAAAGCACCTTGAAAAATTTTTTTGTACTACTAAGTATGCATTTTTAGGTTCCCTAAATAATTATGGTGTTGACCATCCAAGGTGAACATAATTGTCATTACCCATAATCCACTAGGCATTTCAGACATTTCTATTTTATATTTTCAAGTGCATTCTCTCCTACTCCAAACTCGATTTAAAAAGAAAAACAATCTTGTAACATATGCATTGTTAAGCAAAACACATTCTCATCTTGACCATGATCAAAAATGTATATTTCATTTTGAATCTTGATTTCATCACCTCTCTATCAAGAGGGCTTATTATGGCTGTTCATTGAACTATTCTAAGATCTGAAAGCTTTCAAAATTATTTGTTTTTACAATGTTAAAGCTACTGTAAAAATTCTTCTCCTGGTTTTGCTTACTTTATTCTTTACCAGTTTACTAAGTCTCCCCAGTTTCTCTGAAACCATCCCTTTCATCAGTTGTTATGACCAAATAAGAATTCATTACCTTCATATAATATAATTTATTCAGCCAGTCTCAAGTAGATAGGTAGCCTCTTAAATGCCAGTTATTTGCCACTATAATGAAAAAGTTGTTATTATGTGTGTGTGTGTGTGTGTGTGTGTGTGTGTGTGCATATGGGTCCTTTATCTTTGATCTCTTTGGGATATCTGATGAATTTCCCTCTGGTTATGAAGTTATAATATATATATAAGAACATATTTGATACATTCAAATTCAATTATAAAGTATCCATTAAAGGAGAAAGTATCCATTAAAATATTCATTAAAGCTGTAAGGTTCTCAGAAATAATCCTTTCCAATCTATATATGAATACAAAGACTCTATAACATTTGATTTCCAATGATGGCAAACTCCATTCAAAACAGCAAATTAAACTTTTACATGGCTCTAATTATTAAGAAGTTCTCCACTATATCAAGCCCAAAGCTATACTTGACAATTAGTTATCTGTGAACTTGACATTTCATTTCTTGCTTCCATGCATTATGCAAATTATTTACCTAGCATTTACTCCTTCCTCATTACCACCTTTCAGAATCCTGTTGTTCCTTTAAAACAACTCAGTTGTTATCTCCTCTATGACGTTTTCTTAGGTCCATAGACCCCAAAAGCACCAGTTGTTAACATTTTCACTGTTCAACTGTCCTTGTACTATGCTTACTTATTTAGATTTTGAATCTGCCCTACTAGGATTGAAGCTGCTTTAGATCAAATACTATTTTTTTTTAATTTCAGCATCCTTAGAAGCAGCTTATGGATATAACTTTGGGCCTGGAGGCAGGAAATCCCAAGTTGAAATTTGGCCTTAGACATTTGCTAAAACTTTATGATCCTAAGCCAATCATTTAACCTCTTTCTGCTTTAGTTTCTGCAAAAGCACAACTTTAAAGCAAATAAGTTATTTTGACTCATAAATACACAAACTATAAATGAGGAAAGTTGCAATTCACACCCAAAGAACTGATAGAAATAGGCATAGAATAATTTTACATACACACATATGTGTATATAGATATAAATATAGATATAGATAAATGCATACCTATGTATTAGTGTCTAACGGCAGCTGTTTCTATGAGGGGTAGGGGGCAGTGGTAGAAGAAAACAAAGAAATTTACATGATAATTTTATTGTGTATTTGAAAGGAATAGCAAGTTGTGCATAGTAGATTTAAAGTTTCATGTGCAATTGTCTTTTTTGTTGTACTATGCTATGGAAATCCTTTTATTAAATAAATTACAATGTGATACACTGGAGAATATGTGGAATCTAGATTCAGATTCTCATTCTTTTACTGTGTATTACATTTATGACCTTGAGCAAGACACTTCTGTAGGTCTCAGTGACCACACCCTCAGGAATTGAAACATATGGGCTTTGAAATTCCTTTTACTTTAAAATCTACAATTCTTAACAGTGGCCTCACAAGTAGTGTGAATTTAGCAGTAAAATTTGAACCCAAGTCTATGCTTTGCTACTTTCTAATGAAGTTAAGGAGAAGTGAAGGAAAAGGAGGAGGATGAGATATTTTAGGTATATTAATTCTGACATGCTAGGAAGATACCAGCAGGAGAAATGTGGCAGGTACTTAGAAATACAAGGCTAAACTTTTGAGGAAAGTTTAGAGTGGAAATATAAGGAATTATCTGCATAGTAGAGATCCATGAAGTCTTGAATGTGGTTGACATAATCAAAGCAGAGAATATAAAGAAAGAAGCAAAAAAACTAAACAAACCAAAATCAAACCCAGGATAGGACATTGGAAGACACATATATTTAAGATACATAATATACATTCCAATATACATTAGAAGACATACATTATGCATATATATGTATATATGTACACAGATACATATATATATATATATATCATTGGGAACTAGCAAAAGAGATAGCTAGTAGTTAGGTGTCATAGTGGAGAGCAAGACCTGAATTCAAATCCAGTCTTAGACACTTATTAGCTGTGTGACTGTAAGCAACTCATTTAACATCTGCTTTCCTGTTTCCTCATCTATAAAAGGGACATCATGATAGTATCCACCTATCAGAAATGTTTTGAAATTCGAATGATATAATAGCAATAAAATACTTATTACCACAGTACCAAGAACATAATAGAGACTTAAAAAATTTTTCCCCTTATTATCTTGTTATAGCAGGACATCAATGAAGACCAAATATTATAGATGTCATGAAGATATAACAAAAAAGGGGATAGTTTAAAAACTGGGAGGGGGAAGGAGAGGGCGGGGAGAAGGAGCAATGGGCCTAGTGACTAAGAAATTATTTAACGTGGTACTTGTCCTTGAAGGAAGTGTTAAATTTACCACCACCATGTTCCATTTGGAAGAAATTCATTTGTAAAGAAAAGATGGATTTGCTTTTTGGATAAAGGAATTGGGCAGTATCTGGAATTAGAGATTCTTAATTTTGTGCAAGGCACACTGTGGAACACCCACTATTAAGCCTGCAAAGCCCTTGTCAGAATAATGACTTTTAAATATATAAAATAAAATTAGTAAATAGATCATATTAAAAAAAAAAACATATATAATTTCCTTACATACAAGTTCATAGAATACAAGTTTGGAAATCCTGATCTAGATAGAGGCATTGGGACTCAGTGGGGAAGAAAAAAAGACCACAAAAAAAAGAACAAAGCATTGCATTTGAAATAGAGAACATAGATTATTTTGAATATGTGTCCTTGGCTAAGTCATTTAACTCCTGCGACCTTCAATTTACTTCTCTTTAAAAGGTATAGGTTGGACCAGCATCTGCATCTGCTTAATTTTTTTTTTTCAGTTTCCAATCATAGATTCACACAGAGCTGAAATGGTCCTTATGAATATGAAAATTGGTCTGTAGCTAAAGGATGAATATATTGTGACTACATTTATTTTAAAATTATAAACATTATATATGTATATATATATATTAAAGTATAAAATGGGAGGAAATTATAGGGAATAAATCCTTTCAACTTTTTTCCCTCTTAGATTTTGCCTTCTTACAAGTTTCTTACAAGTGTTTGTCAGGTTCTATATTTCTATCTTGAGAACTAGGAAATGCATAAGAAAAACTGTACTTCACTAATAACCAAAGCTATTGAACATGATTTTAAGCTGAAGACAACAATAGTAATTTATTTCTTGGGGAGAGAGTGAGAAATTTGGAGGAAAACTAATTATGCTTTATTTGTAGAAATAATCAATATGGCTGTATCTCTCAGATCCAATTCAATCAAAAGGTGTGAAGGACAGATTTACATTTATATCTAAGAAGGAAGAATAGGAATTTTAAAAGATCTCTGTGCAATTTAATGATTTAATTGTCAAAATAGATGTTCATTGAATGTAATGGCACTCCAGACCATTCTTCCAATAAATGACCTCTGAAAAGTTGCTACAAATGTAATAAAATCATCTAAGGGTAGTACTTAGAGAATCAAAATGAATTGCTAAAGAAAAATTTATCTCTGGGGGAAAGCCAAGTATAGCACTGAAGAGTTGAAAGAAAAATTTTGAAATAAATTATTTTAAGAAAATTATATCAGTACGTTAATCATTTTACTTTCCTTTTCACTTCAGAGAATCTTAAACAGGCACTTGGGTCAATGATAGCCAGCTTGAGTGGCTTTTTAAGCTTTGTATTTTGCATGACAGACATGCTCCAAATCTTGATTATTTCTCTAATAAAAACATTGTTGCTAGTCAATCTTCCATCTTTTTAATGTGCTAATGTCAAATGGAAATCAAATAGACTCTTGGTGGAAAAGCAAGTTATAGTGGTATCTAATAAGGAGAGAAGCAACCACCTGCAGCACTGAGATAAGGGAAGCTGAATTCATTGAAGTCTTTTGAGTCTCTCTTATGTGAAATGAAGAATTTACAAGCAGGAATGGTAACTAAAATTTCATTTTTAATGGCTTTCAAGTGGCAGTGATTCCTGATTATTTACACACACACACACACACACACACACACGCACGCATGCACACACATATTGCTCTATGAGGTAACTTTTTAAATTTCAACAAAGTAGAAAAATCTACATAATACAATAAAAGTTGTACAAAATTCTGGTAGTAAAATGTAACTTTCTAAGGAAGCATTTGTAATAGGTGAATGCACGAAATGATAGAGGATTTATATGAAAAAAAGCCATTTAAATCTTTGTTCATCTGACTGTTTGAGAAAATAAATGGATGCAAGCTTACTAAGCCAGCATAATGATTGAAAGGGTTTGTTAAAAATGATGATTATATGAAAAGAAGCAACAGGATTTAAAATAAAAATTCATCCTAGCTATCTTCAAGAAACTTTTCAAGAAACATTGAGTACAAACTAAAAATTTGCTACTATTCTCTGGAACCTAGATAAACTAAAGAAGGAAACTGAGGGATTTTATAAATAAAAATAGACAACCATTAGATCAACAGATCCAGATTTTTATAGTTTCTGGTTTTATCTGCCAATTACATAGCAAATTGCCTACTACATTATCTAACACTTACTAGAAATGGATGACAATTTAAAATTGCATATAATTCCTCTAATGATACTGGAATTAGAAATGTCCACAGTATTTGAAGCAAGATTTCCTTCTAGTTGTATATCAAAGTTAAAGCAGAAATGAAATAATTTTAAGTGAGAAATAAAAATACCACTTTATTCTTAGAATAATAATTGACTTTTATAGAGTGCTTTAAGGTTTGAAATAGATGTTACATATGTTATCTCAAAATAAGTAGATAAGCTAAAGGAGGAAATTGCTGCTGTTCCATTGAGAGAAAAGAGATTAAACAAAAATTTCCATAACTATTTTTTCTTTAAATATACTTCCCTCCTCTAGTTCATTGACATCAATAAAATTATACTTAAGTTGGTAGGACAGGTAAGAAGATTTTCCCTAAGAAGACAAAACCAAAAGGCTCTTGGATCATGCAAAAAATGGTCTGGTGAGAGTCTTTCTTTTCTCATAAATCTTTTGAAAGCAGAGCACCTGCCAGGGCTGGCTCCCCAGGGATGGCATTCCCAATGGCTTAGATAAACTCAGACAAAATAAGATTGACATTGAAATTGTCCCAAATGCAGAAAAACATTAGATTATCATTGAATTAGGGCAAACTGTTTTGTTTCCAGGGGAAAGAGGCTTTCATTCTGAAGCCATCTCTTTAGATTTATCTTACTGATCCCATGACTTTAAAACCTGCATTAAAAGTTTTGAAAGAAAAAATTTAGAGATTGGCTCTTCTCTGTATTTAATGCAATATTTGTGTAAAAGGGATGCTAAAAACACAAGACGGAATAAAAAGAATATAGTGAAATTAAAATGGTAGGAGTTTGACTAATTATTGGGTGACACATAAGAGACAAATAACAAATAAAATTTATAACTGGAACTAATATAAAAAAATCAATTGATCCATTAGTCTTAATTTCTTCTATTAAAATTCCTATAATTAAAGAATTGGAAAGGATTTCACTAACCTTCTAGCCCAACTCATATAAGAAAGGAATTTCCTTCCTAAAAAAAATCAGTAAATGATCATCCCCCTTGAAAACCTGCAAGGAGAGGGAAACTATTTTTGTATTTTACTTTTGTATAGCTTAAATTTTTAGGAAGTTTTTTTTTTGTTGTTATTGTTCTGCTTATTGACAACAAACCTAAATAGCCTTATTTTTTATTTTTTTGCTGAGGCAATTGGGGTTAAGTGACTTGCCCAGGGTCACACAGCTAGGAAGTGTTAAATGTCTGAAGTCAGATTTCAGCTCAGATCCTCCTGCCTTCAGGGCTGGTGCTCTATTCATTGTACCACCTAGATGCCTTTAAATAGCCTTATTTGCAAGCTCTACAATATTATAATTGTTTCTCTCTTCTGGAGCTAATCTCTATATGACAGTTCTTTAAAAATTAGAAGAGAACTATCACTCCTTTGAATTTCTTCCTTTTTGGGGTCTACAAGACTGTTTCTTTCATTAATTATCATATTACATGGATTCAAAGCCTATAGTAATTGCTCTCTTCTGGACATTCTTCGTTTTATCAATGTCATTCTTGAATTAAGATACTGAAAACTGTACACAATACTCCAGGTAAGGTTGTATGAGGGAAGAAATAGAGGTGTTATCTCCTCCCTATTCTGCTAGCTATGACTCTCAATACATCCTCAAATTACATTATCTCTTTAGGCTACTACATCATACTGTGGACATAATAAATTTTGTATCTGTTATCATCCCCTAGGTCTGTAGTTTTAGGAAAACTATTGCCAACAATTATATTGCTGTTAAAATTTTTAAAAAATAGTGGAGTTGAAAAATTACTGTTAGGGGTAAGAACACAGAACAATTTAAAAATCTAAAACTATGTTCAAGTCCTTCAAATAAATAAATAAAAGCTGGATCTATTTTAGTAGATTTCAACAATAATGTTTTAGTCTTTATTCAAAATTTAAGAAGCAAGGATATTCTTATAAAGACCATTCTTCATGCTTGTAGTACACTATTTTCCCCTCTCTGTTACTGAAATCCTTTTTTTCCTTTTAATCCAAAATTCAAACAATATCTTCATGAAGCTTTTCCTGATTTCCACAGCTGAAAGTAATATTTACTCCCTTTAAATTTTCTTACCAGCTTATGCTTTAATCTTACCTTTAGCTACATCTCATTCTAATTTATAGTTTAGATATTTGTATATTTTTTCCTATCCCTGCTGTTACACTATAAATTCTTTTTAAAAAGTCAAGTTTAACTGGGAAATTTTCAATGAGAGAATACCTGCCACTAAAGCACACAAACTACAAGGGCATGAACTCATTATGAGATAAAACTGGTGGAGCATCAAAGTCAGTAAATTGCTTGAACTCTCCAAGTTTCCCTTCAAAATCACATGAAACCAAGCCTCTGAACTGAATCTGATGGAATGAAACCATTCTCCAGCTCAAGATAGATTGAAAAAACTGCAAGAAATTTCAGTATCATTGGGATGAAAAGGGTGTTCATCCCAGGTCAGACAAACTCTAGGAAAGCCAGTTAGAGGTTCTTAATCACAGCAGATCAGCACCTAAGACCCTCAGTCCTGTTCAGTAGAGGAGCACAGCAGGGGGGCTGCTTCCAGTCCTAGCTCAGAAGAGAACCTCTGGGAAACAAGGCTGGTTCCTGAATAGAGCAGGCAAAGCTACCCTGTAAACACAGTGGGGTGCTGTGCTCAAAGCCAAAGCTCAGAGCTGCACAGGAAGCTTAGGACAGTGTCCCCTTTATTCCAGGAGATGATCTGCATCTTAAAAGTTAAAAAATAAATAAAATAAAATAAAATAAAGGAAATAACAAAGGAAAAGTAAAGAAAATGAGCAAGAAACAGAAAAGAACCTTGATCACAGAAAGCTACTATGGTGACAGGGTAGACCAACACACAAACTCAGATAAAGACAGAATGTCCACAGAACAAATCTCAAAGAGTGAGATAAATTGGTTTCAAGCCCAAAGAGGCTTCTTAGAAATGCTCATAAAAGACTTCAAAAGACAAATAAGAAAACAAAACAAGAAGAAAAATGAGAAAAGAAATGAAAGGTATGTATGAGAGTCAACAGTTTGGAAAAGGAAAGAAAAAAATTATCTGAATAAAACAATCCTTAAATAGGAGAATAAACCAATGGGAAAAGAGATACAAAAGATAAACAAAGAAAATCACACATTAAGAAGTAGAACAGGGCAAATGGAAGCTGATGATTTTGTGAGACAGCAATAATCAGTCAAACAAACTGAAAATAATGAAAAAAATGGAAGAAAATTGTGAAATACTTCACTGATAAAACAGCTGACCTGGAAAATAGATCCAGAAAAGACAATGGAAAAATTACTGGCCTACCTGAAGGCCATGAGCAAAAAAAAGAGCCTGGATAGATTTCTACAAGAGGTCATTAAGGAAAACTGCCAAATATTCTAGTAACAGAGGGGGGAAATACTCATTGAAAGAATCCATTCATCACCTTTGGAAAAAGATTCCACAAAGAAAACCCCAAGGAACCTTGTGAAACTCCAAAACTACAATCTCAAGGAAAAAAATACTGCAAGCTACCAGACAAAAGCAGTTCAAATATTAAGGAGCAACAGTCAGGATTAGCCAGGATCTGGCAGATTCTACAATACAGGATTGGTGGGCTTGCAACACCATATTCTAGAAGGCAAAGGACCTGGGATTACAACCGAGAATTAACTACCCAGCAAAATTCCACATCATCTTTCAGGAAAGGAGATGGAGCTTCAGTGATGTAAGAGATTTTCAAATATTTCCATTGGAAAAAAAAAGAACAAAATAGAAAATTAATCCATGAACACAGGATGCAATAGAACCATAAAAAGGTAAACAGGGGGAAATATATATAAAGGTTAAAATGTTTACATCCCAAGATGGGAAAACAATATAACTCTTGAGAACTGTATCTGTCACTGGGACAGACAGAGGGAGGTATCACATGGACTGAGGGTGTGATAACATCAAAGGAAAAAGACATTAAGGGGTGGGAAAAGATCTGTTCTGGAAAAAGAGGAAAGGGGAGGGGAAATCAGTTCACATGAAGAGGTGCAAAAGACCTATTTCAAAAGAAAGAAAGAATGGAGGTGGGTGAGCATTGTCTGAAGATTGATCTCATCAGTTCTAACTCTAAATGGGTATAACTTAATCATTTGGTTATGTATAGAAATTTATCCAACTCTATAAAAAAAGTAGGAGGAGAAAGAGGAAAGAAAAGGGAGTGTCAGGATAGAAAGAGGGCAGAAATACTAAGGGAAAAAGTAAGAGAAGGGGGAAAGGGTTGATAGAAGATACAGTAGTGTGTGGGGTGGTTAAAAAACATTCTAATAAGGACAGGGTGAAAAGAGAGAACAAAAGTATATACAGGGGAGAAAATAGGATTGAGGAAAACACAGAGCTGGTAATCATAATTTAATGTGAATGGGATGAATTCTCCTATAAAATGGAAGCAAAAAGCAGAGTGGATTAAAATTCTACAATATGTTGTTTACAAGAAACACATATGACACAGAGAGACACATACATAGTAAAGGTAAAAGGCTGGAACAAAATTTATTATGCTTCAGTTGAAATAAAAAAAAAGTAGGGGTAGCAATTTTGATCTCAGATAAAACAAAAATAAAAATAAATCTTATTAAAAGAAATAAGGAGGGAAAGCACATCTTGATAAAGGGTACTGTAAATAATGAAGTAATAACAATACTAAATGTGTATGCATCAAGTGGTAGAGCAATCAAATTCCTAGAGAAGATTTTAAGCCAGTTACAAGATGAGACAGACAGCAAAACTATTCTAGTGGGGGATCTCAAATTTCCCCTTTCAATATCAGACAAATCTAACCACAAAATAAGTAAGACGAAACAAAAGATAGGATCCTAGAATATCTAGATATAATAGACCTTTGGGGAAAAAATTAATAGAGACAGAAAGGCATACACCTTTTTCCTCAGGAAAACATGGCACTTACACAAAAAATTGACCATGTATTAGGGCATAAAAACCTCATATTAAAATGCAAAAATGCAAAAATAGTAAATGCTTTCTTTTCAGAGCACAATGTAATAAAATTTATATTAAGTAAAGGGCCAGAGAAAGATAGACTAAAAACCAATCAGAATTGAATAGTCTAATTCTGAAGAATGAGTGGGTCAAACAACGAATCACAGAAAAAATCCATAATTTCATCCAAGAAAATAACAATAACAAGACAACATACCAAAACCTATGGGATGTAGCCAAAGCAATGCTTATAGGAAATTTTATATCTCCAAATAGCAAAATAAATAAAATAGAGAAAGTGGAGATCAATGAATTAGGCATGCAACTAAAGAAGCTAGAAAAAGAACAAATTAAAAATCCCCAATTACATACCAAATTAGAAATTTTGAAACTCAAATGAGATATTAATAAAATAGAAACTAAGAAAACTATTAAACTCATAAACAAAACTAAGAGTTCATTTTATGAAAAAACTAACAAAATATATAAGCTTTTGGTTAATTTGATCAGAAAAAGAAAAGGAAAAAAAACCAAATCATCAGCATCAAAAATGAAAGGGGTGAATTTACCACCAATGAAAAAGAAATTAAAGCAATAATTAGGAGATATTTTGCCCAACTGTATGGTGGCTGCTCTGACAATCTAATTGAAATGGATGAATATTTACAAAAATATAAATTGCCCAGATTAACAAAAGAGGAAATAAAATACTCAGTCTCACTTTAGAAAAAGAAATTGAACAAGTTATTAATGAACTTCCTAAGAAAAATTATCCAAGGCCAGATGGATTTACCAGTGAATTCTGCCAAACTTTTAAAGAACAATTAATTCCAATCCTATGTAAACTATTTGGAAAAAAAGGTAAACAAAGAGTACTGCCAAATTCCTTCTATGATGCAAATATGTTACTGATTACTAAACCAGGAAAGGCCAAAACAGAGAAAGAACATTACAGACCAATCTCTCTAATGAATATTGATGCAAAAATTTCAAATAAAATATTAGCAAAGAGATTACAGCAACTTATTAGCAGGATAATATGCTATGACCAAGTGGCATTTATACCAGGAATGCAGGACTGGTTCAATATCAGGAAAATTATTACCATAATGGACCATATCAATAACAAAACCAACAGAAATCATATAAAAATCTCAACAAATGCAAAAAAAAAGCTTTGGACAAAATATAGCACCCATTCCTATTAAAAACATGAGGGAGCATAGAGATAGAGGGAGCTTTCCTTAAAATAAGTAGTCTATCTACAACATTTACAGCAGTATCTACATCAAGCATTATTTGTAATGGAGAGAAGCTGGACACATTCCCAAGAACATAAGGAGTGAAACAAGGAAGCCCATTATCACAACTATTATTTAACGTTGTACTAGAAATGTTTATGTTAGCAATAAGAAAAGAAAAAGAAATTAAAGGAATTAGAAACTATATTATAAAGCAGCCATATGATAGTGGCTAAGAAAGATAATGGTGGATCAGATTAGATACACTTGATAGAATAATCAAGACCTATGGCAATCTAATGTTTGATAAACCTCAAATTCCAGCTTCTGGAATAAGAATTCACTATTTGACAAAAATTGCTGGGAAAATTGGAATGCTGTCTATCAGAAACTCAACATAGACCTACATCTCATTCCTCATACCAAAAAAGGTCAAAATGAATACATGATTTGGGCATAAAGGATGATACCATAAACAAATTGAGAGAACAAGGTATAATTTACCTACAGATCTTTGGAGAAGGGGGGAATTTATGACCAAAGAAGAACTAGAAAACATTATAAAAGGCATAATGGACAATTTTGATTATATTAAATTAAAAAGATTTTGCACAAACTACTAACAGAAACAAGATTAAAAGAGAACTACAAAGCTGAGAAGAATTCTTTACAGCCAGTATTTCTGATAAAGATCTCATTTTTTATAATATATAAATAACTGTGTCAAATTTACAAGAATATGTCATTCCCAACTGATAAATGATCAAAGAATATAAACAGATAGTTTTCAGATGATGAAATTAAAGCCATTTAAAATTATATTAAAAAATGCTATAAATCATTATTGATTTGCAAATTAAAACAACTCTGAGTTACCACACCTCTCAGATTGGCTGAGATGATAGGAAAAAATGATAAATGTTGGAGGAGATGTGGGAAAACTGGGACATTAATGCATTGTTGATGGAGTTATGAAATGATCCAGTTTTAGAGAGCAATCTGGAACTATGCGCAAAGGAATATAAAACTGTGCATACCCTTTGACCTAGCAGTGCCATTATTGGGTCTGTATCCCAAGGAAATCATAAAGGAGGGAAAAGAACCCGCACATGCAAAAATGTTTGTAGCAGCTCTTTTTGTGGTAAAGAATTGGAAGAGAAGTAGATGCCCATTGGGGAATGGCTGAATAAGTTGTGTATATGAAGGTAATGGAATATTATTGTTGTATAAGAAATGATTAACAAGATGATTTCTGAAAAGTCTGGAAAAATTTACATGAACTGATGCTGAGTGAAGAAGAATCAGGAATACATTGTACACAATAACAGCAAGAATATGTGATGATCAACAATGAAAACCTTGGTTCTTCTCAGTTCAATGATCCAAAACAATCCCAATAGACCTTGTGCAAAAAATGCCATCTGCATACAGAAAAAGAACCAAAGAGACTGAATGCAAATCAACACATACTATGTTCATTTCTTTTTTCTGTATTTTTTTAATCTCTTCTATAGTTTTTCCTTTTTAGTCTGATTTTTCCCTCCCTATATGATTCATAAAGCAATTCATATTAAAAATAAACTTACAAAATAAAAAAAAAGGTGAAACTGGTGGGAAAACTAGAAAGCAATTCAACATTTCATATCATATAACAAAATAAACATCAAATGGGAAACATGAAGTAGTTATAAAAGCTCATATTAAAAAAAAATAAGAGGAGATACAAAGGAGCTTTTAAAAACAATTTATCAACTTAAACAATTATAGAGTTCTGGAGAAAAACATATGATTACAAAAAAATGAATTTGTTTTTGAATGAAAAAAAGCCATGCAACTAGAAGTAGAAAGAAAGCAGTTAATTTGTTAAAAAAAAAAAAAAGAAGAAAAAGTCATTCAGCAAACTCATCTGATAAAAGTATCCCAGATATTTGCAAGTTATGCAAATAAATAAGAAAACAATTCATTTCTTAATAGATAAATGGTCAGGATTTGAGCAGATATCCACTTCTCCAGGGGAGAAAACCTAGTTTTAAAAAACCATCTAAAAATACTCCAAATCACTATGAATAAAGTAAATGCAAATTAAAACAACTCTGAAGTTCTACTGCACACTCATCAAATTGGCAATGATGACAAAAATGAAAATGATTGTTGTTGGTGGAGCTGTGGGTGGACAGGCACATTAACGTAGGATTGACATAGTTATGAATTGATTCAACCAGGAAAGCATTTCAGAATTATACATAGAAAGTCAATGAATAGGGTATGCCCTTTATCCTAGCAATGTTCCCATTAAGCATATAGCCAAAAAGTGGTGGTGAAAGAAGATACAAAAATATTTGTAGCAACACTTTTTTGTTCTTGTTGAGGAAAAGGACTAGAAACAAAGAAGATGATGATCAATTGGGGCATGACTGAACAAATTATATAACTTTTAACAGAATATTTTTACATTATAAAATTATGAAAGGAACAGATTGCATAACTAAACAATATTTGTATAAATTATTGCAGAGTAAAGTAAAAACTAGAGGATTATTTATAAAAGGACTGTGATATAAAGAAAAACAAAGATTAAAATTTCTAAATAATACTATGATTTATGTAAACGCTAAAAGACTGATGGTACAATAGACCTTTCACCTCTTGGAGAAATGAGATATACCTTTCCAGACATAACTAATACAGCCAATATTTCACTTATTTCCTATAAGGGAAAACTTTTAGGCAGGATGGAAAGATTTTGAAGGAGTAATGTTATATATAAAAAAGAGAAATGCATCAAAAAATATTTAGAAAATACATTGAACAGAAGAAAAAAGTTTCAGAAGGGATACATGCAAGCTAGGCAATGTTGACTCTGCTATATCAAATTGAATATATCAAATATAAAAAATCAAACTACATCAAATAGATTTAGAATTTCAAAGATCATCCACATTTTCTTTTTTCATATATCATCCACCATACTTTCTTCTTTATAAATTGAACTATTCCTGTCAACAATTTTCTAGTTAATACGTTTTTTAAAAAAAGCTATATGCCTCATATACATAAATCAAAATTCATATAGTTTTGTAGGATTCATTTTTCTAACTAAAAAAATTCACTAACTCATAAATTAAGCAGTTTAATTTCATAATTATAAAAAAAACAAAGTGCATTTTCCTAGATTTTTATGCTGAAAGTTACACAATTTAATAATAATATTGTAGAATTCCATTTGGTAAATACTCAAAGAATATGAACAAGTAGTTTTCAAAAGAAAAAAATGAAAGCTATCTATGAGCATATTAAGAAAATGCTCCACATCAATATTAAGGAAATAAGAATTAAAACAACTCTGGATAATATAATAGAAAAGGAAAGTTGCAAATGTTGGGGAGGATGTCAGAAAACTAGGTTAAAGATTCACTATTAGTGGAGTTGTGAACTGATCCAACCATTCTGAAAAATAATTTGGAAATATGCTCAAAAGGCTATAAAATGATACATACCCTTTAACCTAGAAATACCACTAGTAGGTCTGTAGGCCAAAGAAATCAAAGAAAAAGGGAAATGACCTGTATATATGAAAAATAGTTATATAATTTCTTTTTGTGGTGGCAAAGAACTGGAAACTGAGGGGATGCTCATCAACTAGCAAATATTTGAACATGTAGTATATGATTCTGATAAAATACTTTGCTATAAGATATAATGATCAGGACTTCAGAAAACTTAAGGAAGACTTACATGAACTGATGCAAAGTGAATTGAGCAGAGCCAAGAAAATACTATACATAGTAACAGTAAGGTTGTTTGATGATCAACAGTGAACAACTTAGTTTTTCTTAGCAATAAAGTGCCCCAAGATAATTGCAAAGAATTTATGATGAAAAATGCCATCCACATTCAAAGAAAGAATTGATGAAGTTTAAATGCAGATTGAAGAGAACTTTTTTACTTTTTTTTTGTCTTTTTAAAATGATTTTGCCTGTCTTTCTTTTTGTCACAACATGGCTAATACTGACACATATTTTTTCGTGACTAGTCTATATTGAATTGATTGCCTTCTCAATGACCAAGGAATGATGGAAAGGAGATAATTTGGAACTCCAAATTTAAAAAAAAATTATTTTTACTTGAATTTAGAAAATAATAAATTTTAAAGTATCTTAAAAATAAAAATAATAATATAGCACATAATTAAATGAACTTGATGCATAAATACTTTTCTAAAAGAAGAAATTTTTTAATTGCAACAAAAGACAGCTATTTATGTTTAAACAATGTAATTTGTGGTGCTGGAAAATGCTTTCAGGTCTTGCTATGTCTTCAAAATTAAAGAATCATACACTTTCAAGTGAGAACCTTTAAAATGCATATTTTCAAATATATTCAAGTCTATGTTCAGCCTACTTTTTATAGAAAAGCTTAATTTTAAATAAATGCTTAAAATTTTGTAACAGTACATATTATAAACATATTTGATATTTAAGGATAATTATTCAGATAGTGTATTTTTAAAAGAGCTTTAAGTATTTTGTAAAATATATATCAAATGAATCTTCATAGTGTTTGCCAAAAGGCAAAGGACACCAAAGAGCAGAGTTCATGTGGAATTATAGTATTATCTAATGAATCAATTATGTAGCTGACTATTAAAAATAGACATTTTTATAAAGAAAAATAAATATTTAATATTTTCTTTTAAAAATTTATTCATTTTAAAGTTTTTTAAATTTTAATTTCTAAATTCTCTCCTTTCCCCTCACTCACTTCTCCATCCACTGAGAAAACAAGCAATATGCTATCAATTATACATGTGAAATCATGCAAAACATGTTTTTATATTAGCTACATTCCAAAAAAAACCCAAGAAAAATAAAGAAAATAACTAAGTTATATTTGCTTTCTGAGTTCATCTCTCTGGAGGTGGATAACATTTTCCCATCATGAATACTTTAATATTATTTCAGATCATTGTATTGATCAGAGTAGATAAGTCTTTGACTTTCACTGAAAAGTTGCTGTTACTGTGCGCATTATCTTCCTGGTTTTTGTCACTTCTTCATTAGTTCACATAGGTCTTATAATTTTTTTTGAAACTACCCCCTCATTATTTTTTATATTTTTGTGCCTCTTTAATTAATACCCTAAGATATTAATCCTTTCTTTAATAATTTTCTTGCATCACTCTCATTTCTTTTTCCTAATTTTTCTTCTACCACTTTTATCTTTCTTTAATTCTTCAAGGAATTCTTGGTAAGCTTGGGTCCAATTAACACTTTTTCTTTGACATTTTGTAGCTGTTTTCACATTGATATCTTCTTCTGTTTGTATCTTGTTTTCCCCTGCCACCATAGTTGACCTTTGCTCACTTGAAAGAAGGGAGTAGCTGGTCAATGTTTCAAGCTGTTTCTGCATTGTTGTTTTCTGAGGTAACTTTGGGAATCTGAAAATTTTTGGTCCTTTCAATATGGTTTCATTCCAGGGGAGATGTACTCACAAATTTTCTGGTCTCTCCCCTAAACTTACTCAAGAAGGGACCCTGATATCCTTCAGTCACAAGCACTAATGCTCTCTTAGTCCTAGAATTATAACCAACACTTCTGCTCCCTTGTGAAAGATGGGCCACCAGTCCTTCTCCGTACCTATCAATTGTGACACAGAATATCTGTCCCTCAGCTTTGAGTTTCCCAAACTGCTGGGGCCTCTGTTGCTGGGCCATTATGCTTGTCCTCCAGATAAGCTTTAACCCCTAAGTTACAGAACTTTCCTGTGGGCCTCCTACAATTAGTAGGTCAAAAATATTTCACTCTTTCCTTTTGTTATCTCTGTCATTCCAAAATTTGACTTGAGACATTATTGGAGAGTAGTATTAAGAGAGATCAGTTAAATTGTTTCTTCTAATCTTGGCTCTTCACTCACGCCCAATATTTTTAGATAATCTACTACAGATCAGTGATTTATGACAAAGGTTGTGTCTCATAATAACAGAGCTAAGAGAAAAGTAAAAGAAAAATATGTATGGTAAATCTCTGAATTTTTTCTGTCCTCAGGGTAATATATCTAAACTTCTCAAGTGATACAAATGATTTGCTTTATTTTTCATTCTTAATCTAGATGTTTTGGCACTAAATCAGTAGTGGCTATTACCACTAAAGTTCTACTCTGATGTCACACTCTGATGTGACAGCCACTGGACTCTCAAAAGCTATACCTTTGAAACATAAGTTCTAAAAGATCATTCATTCATTTAATCATTAAGCCTCCATTCAAATGCCTACTATTGTAAAGTAGAAAAGGTAAGACAAAATAATGAAATTCTCTGGACTTGAAAAATATATTTTATAGAGGCAGACAACATGTGTGTTAAAATAAATACAAAGGGAGGCCAAGATAAACTAAATTATGACCATTTGAGGGTTGAGTCCAGTTTTCTTTACTGCAGGAAGTAGTATTATTGAAATGTTGGCCTTTAAAATTAACTCATAAAGGAAGCTAGGTTTCTAAGAGGAGATCATACATTCTATCCCAGGAATCTAGAAAACACTATGAAGAATAGGATGCATCTGCTCTTAGGTCAAAGTATTTTAACTTAAAGATACATTATGGAATAATGTTTTTTTTAAATGTCAATTTAAAAAATGTGAATTAAACTACCTTAAAGAACAACCATGAGTCTGTCAAAGAGATTCCCCTATGACTAGAAACTGAATGTCCAAGAAAGAATTTTTTCAATAAAAGCAGTGCTAAGACCCATTTTGGCTGCTTCTGTGACAGCCATTCCTTGAGAAAATATCCAGGGATGCCTTTGCTTTTTGTTGTTGTTGTTTACTGAAATGTTTGAGGTTTGGGATGATTAAGTTCACAATAAAAATAAATTCAAAAAACAACAAAGCACAGAATGATAAAGTAACAAGTTAAAAATAACTATTGTGGAATAGGAGAATAATTATTGTGAAAAGAGCATCTGGAAGAACTGAATCATGATGGAGGGATGGTAAGGTTGGCAGACTTTTCTGTTTGGAGAAGGAGCCTTCAAAGCTGAGCCAAACAGACAATTAACTCTTCTATGTTACAGACTCCAGTAGTAGTCTTCTCTTTGAGATACTGTAAAAGAGCACCACTACAATACAGAAAAAAGGGCGAACATCTGCTTCATAGAATTGTTTTTAAGGAAATGTTTGAGAAACCTTAAAGACATGTATAAGTGGGATACTACTGTTGTTGTTAGTATTAGCCTTTACAAAATGTGTTAGACACAAAATCTTATAAGACTGGATTGTCATTGAGTTTTCATATTCAGAAATGGTGGCAATTTCCCCTCTGAGAAATTAACTCATTTGAAATAAAGCATATGGGTGAGAAAACAAAATTTTCCCCATATCCATAGTTCAGGTCTCCTTCACCTCTCATTTGAACTATTTTCATTAATTTTCTAACTGGCCTCTCATTCACATCTCTCCCCATTTGAATCCATCCTCTAGTCACTCACTCAACAAATGTTTATTAACACATAAGTGAGATACATAAATTCTTAATTCCTATAATTTTCTGGTAAAATGAAGAAAAATTATTTTGAAGAATCTTTAGATCATAAAATCATAGATTTATGAGTTGAATAGTACTTTAGAGGTCATCTTGTCCAGACGTTCTTACTCTTTTTATTTTTGTCATAGGCCCCTTTGTTAATAAAGCCTCTTCTGAAAATAAATATTTGAATATATATAATAAAATATTCAGGATTATCAAAAAACCAAATTATATTGAAATACTGTCTTAGAAACATGTTAAACAACAACAGCAGTGACAAACTCAACAACCCCATGCTGATGGATCCCAATTTAAAATTCTCTGATTCTAGTCCAGCATCTTTGTATATAAATGCAGAAACTTGAAGTTGTGACAAAGGTCATGAAAATCTATTAATCATAAATGAAGTAATCTAGTGTATCTTGGCATGTTGAGTACCTCAAGGTGAACTGAATGGAATAATAGTGGGTTTAGATATTAGTCAGTGAAAAAACTAACAGGTCTTACTTGGCAGTTTCCACTCGTGATCTTTAATCACTTTTTGTCATGCCATCTGTTCATCTTCCACTACTTGTGAACATGGAAGATTTTGTGCCAGTTTTTAAATAATCCACTAGACTAAGTCTGGTTATATCAAGAAAATATAAAAATCATTAAATCTCTGCAGTATGTTATACATTTGTAGACTAGAAGAAAACATTGATATGGCAGAAATAAAGACAGTCTTCAACATTTTGCAGTTGAGCTATCCTATGATTTTAACATTATTGAATAGATAAACAATGAGTGCAATGCTGAAATTAGATTGTTTTCAAGAGCTTTCCAAATCATCCTCCACTAAGGAGTTCAATAAGGGGATATAATATCCCTTAAACTATTCATACCTATTTCAAAGGGGTCATTCTGATTCCTTGACTGGAAAAATAAAATCATGTTTCATGCCCAATATTTCATGCATTTGCTTTTTGCAAAATGATTACATCTTAATTACAAGAACCATTTCAGAGCTCCAAGAAAATCTGCAGTTATGAGTGCTGCTATGCTGATAGAGATAAGGCCTGACAAAACAAAGTGGATAAGAAATGAATATTGCACACAAAGTAAGACATATAAATAGCTTGGAAATTGAGTAGGAAATGGAATATTTGAATCTTGGTCAGAATCTTCAGATAACAAAATCCACAAGGAGACATTAAGCACTCTGGCTCAGTCTTAGTTGTATTCAATAACAATAACAACAAAAGATTATTAGTTGAATATCAAAGTAGAAATATTTGACTCAGCCATGCTGCTCACAATGATCTAGCTGTCAAAAGGCTGGCCCAGAACAAGACTCAAAGATAAGAAATATTGAGTCACCCTATATACAAAAGAAAGGATGACTTTTTCTTCTTTGTGATTACATGAAAAATAAAAATCTCCATGAAAGATTGTGTTAGTAAATATATAAAAAGATAACTACCATTAAAAAGAGCCCTAGCTCAATCATGTAGAAGTAACAATGCACAAAAATAAAAATGAAATATTCAACTTATTAATAAGATCTCCTTTTTTTCCCTGAGGCAATTGGGGTTACACAAGGTCACACAGCTAGAAAGGGTTAAGTGTCTAAAGTCACATTTGAACTCAGGTCCTCCTGACTTCAGGGCTGGTGCTCTATCCACTGTACCATCTAGCTGCCTCTAATTAATAAGATCTCATAAAACTGCAAAAGACATATTGGAAGGTTAAAATCTCAATAGGGAAATTCAGTGATCCAGTACAGGTGCTACCTGGGATTTCTCTGATTGACTTCTCTATCATCTCTCTCTACTCTCCACCTAGCTCTTAGGTTCCTTTTGCGTTTTGCCTTCTCTCATCAGATTGCAAGATCCTTGGGGCAGGGATTATCTTTTTTTCTTTCTTTTTTGGCATTGTTATCCCTAGAATTTAGCAAAATGCCTGGCACAGTAGGAACTTAATAAATGTTTACTAACTACTGATTAAATAATAGGACAATTTGCCCAGGCTGATAGGCATATAGTCAGCTCCATTGGTTGAAGATGGCTAATAATGGAACACTCTTTACTGAAGTTTACATATACTACAATCCTTATAATCTAATAAAATAACACCAGTGTCATTATTATCCAGGCCCAGAGGAGAGCCATGCAGATTTGTGCTCCACATCATAGCCAACTGAAAACTATCTATCATGCTTTTATCACTGTGGAAAAAATTCTGAATGTTAACTAAGGTTTTATGCTTATGACTTCTTGATTATTTCACTGGAAACATAGCCTTTTGGCAGAGTTTGGCATGTACAATATTAAAAAGTGGTTTCTGCAAAGGCATTCTGTAATGTGACGCAGAAATCTTGAATGCTGATTTCCATTTGTGGGACTTCCTGCCCACCCTGAATGAGAAAGCATGACCCAATCTGCTAAGCTTTTCTGCATGATGCAAGACACATCTTTTTAAATTGTCATTTTATCATAATTTATGCTGGTCACTGTTGATATTCTTAGTTATTTTAATTCAATGTCATTATTTTATGTTTGTTCACTGAGGTGATTTTTATCACAAAACACACACATTAGAAATATAATGACCCAATTACAAAGAATTGTTTTGTCCTATATAGTACTAATCTTAACTCACAAGAAGCAATTTTTCTTTAAAAGGTCACAAAAAATAATCACATCTTTGTTAGAGTAAGCAATGCATAGGAATACTTAGATGCAAAAGAATAGAATGGGCTACAGTTAGTGAAAGAAATCATATGGAATCAGATTTAATGCTAGAAAAGACTTCAGTGGTCAATCTCGTTCATATCTCTTATACAGATAAAAATATTGAGACCATGACAAATGAAGTAACTTGCTCAAATGGGATTAGAACCTAGGTCATTATGTTTTCAAATGAATTCTTTTCCCACTATACCACATTCTCATCTTTCATAGAGAAATTACCTCAGAAGATTAGATACTTTTTCTAAACTTTGATATTCAGTATAAAGTTAATTTTTGTCTTTTTTTGTTAAAGGTTGTATGTTGTTCCTGAATTCCATTATAACCTGCATAATAACTATCATGATCGCTAATCTCTTCAACCTCATATTTTAAAGAATTTGTACATCTTTCATACCTGATAAACATAGTTATGCTTTTATTACATACAACCATGCTTCCATCAACACATATTCCTCCAATATTAGAAGTCAGTATTTTCTAATATACATGCCTAGAATGTTGGAATTGTTCTCTGGGATGAACTCTTGCACACAGATAATAAAGGAAACTTCAGTAGACATATTTCCATCTAAAGAGAATTTCATCATGCAGTAGTTATTTTATGGACTTTACATTAAGAAGATAATAGCCCTCCTCCCCCCATGTATTTTTCACTTCCTTTGCAGTTGGAACACTTAATATTCTTACCTTGCCTTTAGCAATAATCATTGTCTTTGATAAATAAAAATAATATTTATTTCTTCAAAAATTAAAAAAAAATCTTTGGGGCATCATAGTTTACTTCTGGGGTTAAATCCCTTTTGTTTCCCTAAAGCTTTTCTGTAACCTATTGTGAATTCAGTTCAACATTTTTTTTTTACTATGAACCACACTTTAGCTCAGCAAGCAGGCATTATACTGAAGTGTGATACAATATATAAGATATAAAGTGCCTAAATTGGGACCAATTTCTTCAGGTCAGAGAGCTTTCAGAATATTGCATAAATTTGTGGGATTTGTAATCTTCCCAGTTTGGGAAGAGATTACTCTCTTGTCTTTGAACAGGAAGGCCTTTGGACTACTGGAAGAATGATAAGGGAGGCAGGCACTGGTTACTGATCTTTTGAATCACTTTCCAGATAATTGGAAACAAGCATACCTAGATATATGGAATGAAAAACACAGATATATCAAGAAGTGGACACACATCCTTCTGAAGGTGAACAAACTGATATTCATTGAAATGCAGATGGCAGAGAAGAATGGTGTTAAGTTCCTCTGTCTACTACAGGTAGTCATCCTCTTTGTCAGCCTGAGGTGGATAAGAAAGTGATCTACAGAATATAAAATATGCTTGATCATTGGTGCAATCAATTTTGTCCAAGAAATTTTTTCCTTTATGTCTTTATCTCTTTTCATAGAAAGGAACTGATAGTTAAACTCAGAGTTTTCTATTATTTGGAAGTTCTTTAAATCAGTTCTGTTTAAGATAAAAATAAGATCAATCATCTTCTGTGTGTTTCTAATTGCCTACACAGATTGCAGATGTGGGGGAGGAAAGAATGCCAGTGACTAGATTGAAAAAACAACAATTTATAGAGGTGACCAACCAATTTTGTCTTAGTGATCAGACTTCAGAAAATTAGTTTCTTCAGCTAATGTAGGAGCTCTGAACTATGATGATTTTTATACAATAACATGAGTTGTTTTAGTGGCAGAGACAGGTTTATTCTTGGAGGATCAGTTTAACTTTCCCTTAGAGAGAAGAGTCTTCCTCAGCCAAACCTTGTCCTCCACAATGATATCTGATCATCATGCAGGCATGTCAGTAAGAAAGATCAACCACAATGATGGCAGATCTTAGTTTTGCTTTGTTCTAAGATTTACAGCAAATCATTTCACCTCTTTCACTTTCTTGTCTCAAAAAGAAAGGGTTTGGATTAGGTGAGACCTGAGGTCTATCCCATGTCTAGCAAATTGTGATTCTATTATGTGATGTTACATAGCTGTACAAAAAGGTTACCAGCCTGGGTGACAATTATTTCAGAGCAGACATTCTTTTTGTTTTTTAATTTAAATTTCAGAATTGCAATTGATGCATTATTAAAACATATAATGATTTCCTATTATGTATAATATCCTTTGATTAACCAAAAGACAAATAAGTCAAAGCCTCTACTACTCTGCCATTTACTTGTTAAATGTTAAAGATCTGTGATGTATAATTTTAAAAAAAAAACCCATTAAACATCAGTTTAAATGCTATAAAAAAAATGGGCAGCTAGGTGGTGCAGTGGATAGAGCAACATCCCTGAAGTCAGGAGGACCTGAGTTCAAATCTGGTCTCAGACACTTAACATTCCCTAGCTGTGTGACCCTGGGCAAGTCACTTAACCTCAGCTGCCTCAGCAAAAAAAAAAAAAAAAAGGCAAAAAAACCCTACCTGAGAGACCATGAGAAAATTATCCTCTCTGGACTTCATTTTCCCCATTTTTAAAACAAGAATGTGGATTAGATATATCTAAGGGCCCACCCTTTCAGCTCTACATCTCTCATTCTATGATATTACTATAAATACATGATATATGATAGTACATGCTAAATTTTGTTTTCAAGTAACAAAAGATCTTTTGTAATCAATGTGTCACTTCTATGACAATAACCTCAGAATAGGACATTTGTGGAGGCAATATAAAATAATAAAAATATAAAGTGATAAATGAAAAATAAAAAAAGTGTTATGTGATCAGACAGGGGAGATTTTGCTTCTAGCTGAATGTTGGAGGAAAGTTTTTTGAAGAATATGGATAATTGAGCTTGACTTTAAAGAATGAATAAGAAGTTGAGACAGACATATCAGTGGAGATGCCTAAGCATAGGCAAAAGAGTTAAATAGGAAAAAAAAAAAGCAGAGAGGTGGAGAGTGTGAATTATGCTCTTAGAACAGTAAGCAATTCTCTTTCATGTGAATGTATAGACAATGTAGACAAGAATAAGGCAAAAATAAGCATGAGCATTCCAAATGCAATAAACTATTAAGTCAGGGCAAGTATGCTGCTAGGTGGCAGAATGGGTAGAGCACTGGGCTTGGAATCTGGAAGATTCACTTTCATGTGTTCAAATATGCCCTCAGACACTTTATTAGCTATATGACTCTGGGCAAGATATTTAACCCTGTTTGCCCCAGTTTCCTCATCTCATCCTCATAAAATGAGCTGGAGAAGGAAATGGCAAACAACTCCAATATCTTTGTTTAGAAAACTTCCTCCCCTTTCCCATAGGATCACATAAAGTCAGACAAAACCGACTCTAAATGGGTTCATGATCTAGATATAAAGAGTGATACTGTAAGCAAATTAGAGGAACGTAGTATAGTTTACCTCTCAGACCTGTGGAGATGGAATAAATTTATGTCCAAAGAAGATCTGGAACTCCTAATTGAACACCAGATAGATAATTTTGATTATATTAAGTTAAAAAGTTTCTGTACAAATAAAACTAATGCAGACAAGATTAGGAGGGAAACATCAAATTGGGAAATCATCTTCATATTTAATGGTTCTGATAAAGGCCTCATTTCTAAAATATATAGAGAATTGTCCCATATATATAAGAATTCAAGCCACTCTTCAATAGATAAGTGGTCAAGGGATATGAACAGACAATTTTCAGATGATGAAATTAAAACCATCTCTAGTCATATGAAAAATTGCTCCAAATCACTATTGATCAGAGAAATGCAAATTAAGACAACTCTGAGGTATCATTACACACCTGTCAGATTGGCTAAAATGACAGGAAAAGATAAAGACAAATGTTGGAGGGGATGTGGGAAAACTGGGACACTGATACATTGTTGGTGGAACTGTGAATGGATCCAACCATTCTGGAGAGCAATTTGGAGCTATGCTCAAAAAGTTATCAAACTGTGCACACCCTTTGACCCAGCAGTGTTTCTATTGGGCTTATATTCCAAAGAGATCTTAGAGGAGGGAAAGAGACCCACATGTGCAAGAATGTTTGTGGCAGCCCTTTCTGTAGTGGCTAGAAACTGAAAACTGAATGGATGCCCATCAATTGGAGAGTGGCTGAATAAATTATGGTATATGAATGTTATGGAATATTATTGCTCTATAAGAAATGACCAGCAGGATGATTTCAGAGAAGCCTAGAGAGACTTGCATGAACTGATGCTGAGTGAAATCAGCAGAACCAGGAGATCATTATACACAGCAACAACAATATTACATGATGATCAATTCTGATGGACATGGCTCTCTGCAACAAAGAATTGTCTCAAACCAGTTCCAATTGTTCACTGAAGAAAACCATATACACCCAGAGAGAGGGATATGAAATATGGACCACAACATAACATTTTCATGCTCTCTATTGAGGTTTGCTTGCATTGTGTTGCCTTTCTCTGGTTTTCTTTTTTTTTTTTCTCTTGTAGACAAGATTTTTCTTGCACCACTTGTCAAGTATTTCAACATTATTAACATGTAGTGGACTTCCTTCCTAGGGGAGGGGAGGGGACTGGGGGTAAAATATGTAATGGAAAGCTTTGTAAAAATCAATGCTGGGGAACTATCCATATATATGTTATACAAATAAAAAGCTTTAATAAAAAAACAAAAAAACAAAAAAAAGAAATGACTGAACAAACAAAAAAAGTCTATTTCATCAGGACCTGATCAGAAACTGAGATAAACCAGGGTAATATAGCTAGTGTCTAAGACTCGGTTTGAATACATGAAAATGAATCTTCCTGGTTCCAGGCTCAATGACTTATTTACCGTATTACCTAACTGCAAGACTATCTATACATATATATATACATATACATATATATACACATATATATGTGTGTGTACATACACATATATATAGTAAATGTGTATGTGTTTGTATGTATATGTAAAAAGGATAACTCAAACATCTATGTTTAATTATAAGCTTTGATACTTCAAAAATTTGAAAAGTAAAGATTTCAAACTTACAATGTTTGAACTATTAGTTATTCATTTAGTTAACTGCTTGACATATCTGTATATATTATTTATCTTTCTATGTCAGAACACACACATATACACACATTGTATATTGTATATTCCAAACTTTTTTCATAGCTTTAAGATTTGATTACTTTGGAAGTATAAAACCTTTAATCTTATGAAACATTTGAAATATCAACTATTCAAAATTATAAAATATTGGTTCTTATTGAAATCCAACATAATCACCATCTTATCCTATATAGGGCTTGATTGTCATATGAATTTTCCTAAAAATCACTGATTTTCACAAAATCCTTCATCAGCTGATGCTCTATGATCAAAAAGTTTATTTTTTATAAACCTAGCCTTAAACTTAGCCAAAGAATAAAGTTCTGATATATACATAATATTTAAGATGTGACCCCCACCAAGAAATGCCTAATGGAGATAGAGCAGGTGATAAAAATAGTCAAACAAGAAGATCTCCTCTACAAATCCTCTGATCTAAGAAAAATGTTATCAAAAGATTATTGATTCCATAGTTAAAAATTATAAAGTGCCTCATCTTGTGAAAATTAAAATTTCAATACAAAAAAATCACAAAATTAAGTATAAAAATAAAATAATTAAACTCACGCCTTTTTTGTAGGTTTGTATATTTCTAAATATGGGTTTTGTAAAGTATTATGTCTCTTTATATATACATACATTCACACATGCAAATTATGTATGTGTGTATTTCTATATCTGTCTGTCCATACATCTATCTATCTATCCATCTAATACTTGCATTCCCAGCAGGGGAGAGTATTAACTTTGAAGGAAAAAAAAAAAAACTTAGAAAATAGATTTCCCTGTTGGGGTAAGAATAAAGATGTCAGCCTGAATCCACCTTTCTTTTCTTTGAAAGCTTGTGATGGGAGGTAACTGAATATACTTCTGTAGTTTTTTTGATCCCTGTTGAATTCCTTGTCACATTCAGTCTCTACCAAACAAATGCAGTGAGGTTCAACAGAAAGGGCATTTCCAAATCTTTAATCATTATGAAAAACACAGTACCTTGACCTTGTATTTTAAAGTTAAATGGAGTGGCATTATAAAAATTAAATTGGTTCTTGCTCATTTCCATAATATCTTTTAAAAAGCCTTGCCTAGCCTAGAGTGGATGTCCTATTTCTTTATCTTTCTTGATGACCTCTCATGCCTGCAAGTCAGCTCGTTTTTCTTTACTGAAGACTGCACCCTATTGCTGCATGCACTCTAAAATTTCCATTACAATCTAGGGCATCATCACTCATTCTTATCTACAGCAGGCTGCTGAACAGTGCCATACCAGCAACTGCATGCAAACTAGTCTCAAAGGGCAATATTAGTTACACATGTTGTCATCCCATAAGAAGAATTCCACCTGGGTAATACCTTATCATATAGAACACATTGGACAGTTCAAACATGGCTTCCTGTGTTCGATATTATGAAAGATTCTCCTGCAACTGCAAGCATTACTTAAAAAGCAATTTACCAGCAAGAAATTAGCTTTTTATAGGACACCCTTTATTAAACTCAGTTTGAAATGAGTGAGTATACTGAATTTTGCTTCACCCCCCACCGAGACTTCATAGGCCAAAAGCAATTTTATTTTAAATACTGTACTAGGAAAAAAATATATATATATAAAACTTTCTCCCCTTCTGGTCCTGATGTCTATTTCATATGATGTTACTGTGATAATGAGGAGGTAAAGTGAAATAACAGGTAAAGTTTTAGCATCTAGTAAAAATAATGACCAGTCATGATGGTCCAAATCTGTAATCCCATTGTTGGGATAAGAAGAGGATAGGATGAGGTAACTGTATCTCAAGTTCTAGAGTTCTGTGTGGAAATGAATTAAGTTGATTAGGAGTTTGCACTAAGGTTTGCAACAATATGATGAGCTCCAACATTAAATGAACCACCAAGATGACTAAGGGAAGCTGAACCATCTGGGTCAGATATGGTGAGAATCAAAACTTTTGTGCCAATCCCTGGGGGTATTGAGTTATGAATGTTTGTTACACTTCCAGCCTAGAAGATGAGGAGACGCAATCTCAAAAAAATCAAATAAAACCATGACTTAAACTCCAGAATCTAAAGAGATACCAAGGATACTTATTAATGTGATAACCACATATTTTGAAAGATCCTGAAATGTGAAATAAAAATTCAATATTTAAGAGGTAGATAAAAAAATGTGAAACTAAAAATGATAGTGAAAATGAATTTGTATTTAGTTATAATTGCAAGGAAAAAAACAGTTCAGATCACTGTCTGATAGTAATATAAAGTTATTCTAGTTATAGAAAATTAGGATGGCTATTTCCATGGGATTTGTAGGAAAAAGAGAATGCCATAGCAATGCAGAATGTCATCGTGAATAATCTTTTAGACCAACTAGTCAATTTTACATATAGAAAAATTATAAGCTTCAATTAGAATTTATTAAAAACTTTATATTTTCTGTCATCACAATTGATTTTCCTACACTTTCTACAACTATATTTAATCTACAGAAATATGAAATTCAAAAATATTATACACAACATGACAAAAATTCTACTGATCACTCAAGCAGAGGAGTTATTTGTTGTCCATGTGCTTTGCATTTAAGGAGGAAAAATTTTGAATTTTCAATGAAAACAGAATCTTGAAATAAACATTTCTAGAATAAGTCAAATGAACAATAACAATAATAATATTTCATTTTATCCTCACAAGAATTCTGTGAGGTAGGTATTATAATTACTCTCATTTTACAGATGAAAAACTGAGGGTGTTAGATCTTAAATGACTTATCTAGGGTCATTGAATTAGTATCTGAGGTAGAGTTTGAACTCAGTTTTTAAATCTAACACACTATCCATTGCACTTTGTAGCTGCAAAATGAATCTAAAGAACAGCTTTGATAGTCCTGATAATTTTTCATTTTGCCTCTGGCTATCATAAGATTCCTCTGTCTTTATCATTTTGCTAGAATTTCCATTAAATGGCATCCTCAGCTTGGAAAGTTACCCTCTGGAAGAATGTTTTTACAACAGGTAAAGACAGCATCAAACAAACCACCTATGCCTAAGAAGAACCTCATCAATTTAGCAGGATAGAAAATATAATAGATACAGGTGAACTTAAGCAGACATCATACAGGAAGGTTCTATAACAAATGATTGCATAAATCAAAAATTTAAATTACTTGCTTAATTATAAGCAAACAATATCTGGGCATTTATATGAAGCTTTAAAAATTTCAAATTGCTAACATTGATTCAATTATAATACTTATAATACTCTCATGAAATAGACACCAGAGACATACAATTTATAGATGATGATACAAGTTACAGAAGTAAAATAATTTGCCTATGAGCACACAATGTTAAAGGATTTCAGAGGAAAAGCATCACTGAAGGAGTAAATGTTCAGGGAAGGCTTTTTGGATATGTAGGCTTTGGCCAGGGCATTGAAAAATGTATGATATTTGTACAATAAGAGAGGAGAGATAGAGAACAAACACAACATTATGACAGGTTCATATTAGGAGCCTAATAAATATTAATATGATTTTTTAAAAACCTGCAGGAAAGGTATTGATTTCTGTAGATCTCAGTAGACTGATCAAACTGGAATTAGAGGGGATTTATAGTGGAACAATAGGAAAGAAAATTAGAATGGTGGCTCAGAGATAGGTCTTGAAGTGCTTTGAAAATTAAAGTGCAGTTTAACCAATAATTAATGGGGAGTTATGGAAGATTTTTAAGAAGAGGAATGGCCTGACAAAAATGGTGCTTTAGAAAACATCTGAAAATAGCATATAGGATAGAATAGAAAGGGGGAAATGGAATGACAGTGGCTGACATAAAGAGATAGACATAAGAGATATTATGAAGAAAGAGTTTAAAAGATTAAATATTTAAACATGGGAAATAAAAGAAAAGAAGGAGTCACAGTTAAACAATAAATGGCAAGAGGTAGCTCGATGGATAAAGTACCAGGTTTGGCATCAGGGAAACTTATCTTCCTGAGTTCAGATCTGGCCTCAGACACTTGTTAGCTATATGACTCTGGGCAAGTCATTCAACCCAGTTTACCTCAGTTTCCTCATCTGTCAAACAAGGTGAAGAAGAAAATGACAAAATCACCCCAGTATTTTTGGCAAGAAAACTCCAAATGAGGACATGAAGAATCAAACGTAACTGAAAACAACAACAACACAATAGTAAAGGATGATTAAAAGTTTGTATCTGCAAAAAGCTTTAAATATGCATTAGATGATGTTATACCATGTTATTTAAAATCTTCACTGAATTGGCTTATTTATAAAATACACAGCTAGGCTGAAAAACTCTCATAAGTAATTTAAGTGTGTGAAGTGAGATCTCTTAAAAATATATTCATGATTTAGGATTACAATTATTTAACTATGCACTCTGCTACTGAATTGAATTCATTTACCTTAAATGAAGTGTGATTAAAAAAGGAGAATGAAAAAGCATATAGGGTTTTTGCTTGGGTATTTGGGTATTGAAAATTAACCAAGGAGAAAAAACAAAGGTGTTTAATTCTTAATTTCTTGCTGCTTTTTCTGGCAAGGAAAATAACCTTTGCCCTGGAAACGAGAGGACAATGATGACTAATAAGAAATGGATAATCAAAAAGAATAAGGAGATAGCATGAGTGCACTTTCCCTTCCTGGAAATTTAGGTTACCTGACCCCTAAAAAATGTCTTCAGGTGCTAAGGAACTGGCAAATGTGAATGATAGCAGTCTGGAAGACCATTTTTATTTTAGTAATAATTGGAATTTATTTTCTGTAAGGGTTGTGTTATATGGTTTCTGAGGACCTATTCCCACATTTTTTAAAATTTTGTGATCTTTAATAGCAAACTTTCTATGAAATTTCAATTGTTTTAAAAGAGAAGGAAAACGTGTATTTTATAGATATGAAATGTTAATATGATTTTCAAAAAACAACTTCCAGACTATTTTCAGATTGTTGATAATTCACTTTTAGAATCTTATTCAAAGTACCTTTTGTAATTCTTTAAGGGAAAGTTGCTATATCAAGCTAAGGGATTATTTTCAATAATATTAATGAGTATATTTAAAATTCATGACATAAGAGTTCTAAGAAATTTATCTAAAAGGCCATAGAATTTTCTATTTTTCAAATCTATTATGATTATTCTATTAAAGGTTAAACAAAATTCAACTTTAGCAACTTAACCAAATTTACAGCTGACATAAAAGATGAGCCTTTCCTTTTGTTTAAATTTTTGGACTGAATCTCTAATCCCATCAGTACAGATTTGGAAACTCCTACCAGTGATCTGAAGGCCTACAACTGCTCTACCACTTAAAAGTCTTAAGACAGTTGCTTGGAACACTGAGAGTTGTGATTAGTATTGATCTATAAAATTAACCTTGATGCGTTTAAACTGCTTCATGGGCATTTATAATCAAGATAATTTATTTAAGATGTATAGTCTATGTTAGCAAATAAATTCATCTCACTTTCCAACTCATAATTAGGTTATCTACATACCTAATAGATCCAAGCTGACTCATTAATGAATAAATCTATTGTGCCTTCATATAGAAAATGTTTTCAAGAGACAAAGTTTATACTATTCTGAGTGTCCCCTAAAAGTTCTAATCTATTGCCTCAACTTAAAGTATCATTGCTAGCATTCCTGAATCAGTTTTATCTAGTTATTAGGAATCATGATACCTATAGAAGATGAATGAAGTGAATTGTGAAAGCTGTCTCACAAGATGGAGACAGTGTTCTAAAGATTGAGTGAAGGTCAGCTGTGCCCCAGGGCCAGGTTTCTTTCTTCAGAAATCACATGATTTATAAGGAGTGGTACCTTTTCTTTGTGAGACTGAATTGGGGCCAGCTTGGCATTGAAACTCCCATATAAGGAAGATAATTTAGTAATCCTAAAAATGTGATTGGGTTAAAAGTTTTTCCCCGTTTATGATTTAGAATGTGAGGTCCTGGCTAATCAGGATTTATTTGAGACAGTGGTCTTGTCCCACACAAAGATATGAAGAAGAAAAAATAAATTTATTTGGGCAGAAGTTTGGGGATAAAGTGGTTCCAACATAATGCTTGAGAGAACAGAGCATGCCTTCTAAGAAAGAAATTACTATGTAACATTTTTTTGGGAGGGAGAGGCCGAAAAAAGGAGGAAGATGAGTGGAAGCAGATGAATTACCTATTTATAATATTTTTTTTTAAACTTTTTACTTACAAAACATATGAGTGATTTTTCTCCATTAACCTTTGCAAAACCTTTTTTTTTTGTTGTTCCAAGCTTTTCCCCTCCTACCCCCCACCCCCCACCCCCCACCCCTAGATGACAGGTAATCTAATACATGCTAAATATGTTAAATTATATGACAAATCCAATATATGTATACATATCTATACAGTTATCTTACTGCACAAGAAACATCAGATCTAGAAAGAGAGAAAAAAAAACCTAAGAAGGAAAACAAAACGCATGGAAATATTCACAGAAAGCGTTAAAATGCTGTGTTGTGGTTCACACTCAGTTCCCACAGGCCTCTCTCTGGGTATATATGACTATCTTCATCGCTGAACAATAGGAACTGGTTTGAATCACATCATTGTTGAAGAGAACCATGTCCATCAGAATTGATCATCATGTAATATTGTTGTTGCTGTGTATAATAATCTCCTGGTTCTGCTCATTTCACTCAGCATCAGTTCATGCAAGTCTCTCCAGACCTCTCTGAAATCATCCTGCTGGCCGTTTCTTACCGAACAATAATATTCCATGACATTCATATACCATAATTTATTCAGCCATTCTCCAATTGATGGGCATCCTTTCAATTTCCAGTTTCTAGCCACTACAAAAAGGGCTGCCACAAACATTCTTGCACATGTGGGGCCCTTTCCCTCTTCTAAGATCTCTTTGAGATATAGGCCCAGTAGAAACACTGCTGGGTCAAATGGTATGCACAGTTTGATCACTTTTTGAGCATAGCTCCAAATTGCTCTCCAGAATGGTTGGATCTGTTCACAGTTCCACCAACAATGTATCAGTGTCCCAGTTTTCCCACATCCCCTCCAACAGTTATCATTATCATTTCCTGTCATTTTAGCCAATCTGACAGGTGTGTAGTGGTACCTCAGAGTTGTCTTAATTTGCATTTCTCTGATCAATAGTGATTTGGAGCACCTTTTCATGTGACCAGAAATAGTTTCAATTTCTTCATCTGAAAATTGTCTGTTCATATCTTTTGACCATTTATCAATTGGAGAATGGCTTGAATTCTTATATATTTGAGTCAATTCTCGATATATTTTAGAAATGAGGCCTTTATCAGAACCTTTGAATGTAAAAATATTTTCCCAGTTTACTGCTACCCTTCTAATCTTGTCTGCATTCATTTTGTTTGTACAAAAACTTTTTAACTTCATGTAGTCAAACTTATCTATTTTGTGATTAATGATGATCTCTAGTTCTTCTTTGGTCACAAATTCCTTCCCCTTCCACAGGTCTGATAGGTAAACCATCCTACATTGTTCTAATTTGTTTATAATATCATTCTTTATGTGTAGATCATGAATTCATTTTGACCTTATCTTGGTATATGGTGTTAGGTGTGGGTCAATGCGTAGTTTCTTCCATACTAGTTTCCAATTTTCCCAGCAGTTTTTGTCAAATAGTGAGTTTTTATCCCAAAAACTGGGGTCTTTATCAAACACTAGATTACTATTGTCATTGAGTATTTTGTCCTGTGAACCCAGTACCAAATGGTTTTGATGACCACTGCTTTATAATATAGTTTTAGATCTGGTACAACTACCATTTATAATATTTTAAAAGGAAGATTCAATGTTTTTCTCATTGTGTATTTTGTGAAAAAAAACAAAAACAAACAAATAAACCCACAATTTATACCTTGAACAATTATACACTACACTTCTGGTTTAATTTCAATAATCTGTTTAGGAAATTATTTTTTTCATTTTATAAGATCAGTTTAATCCATGTGAAAATCAGAAAGCATATTATCCCCAGCATTTTTAAAAGATCTTCTTAATTAAAAAGTCTGCTGCACTAGAAAACACTGCAAATTGCTGATAAGGGGGAAAAAACGGCACTTAGAGAGAAATAATACTTTTGCTTAATTTATATGGCTTTTAATTATTTTTAAAAATTCTATACCAAAGTAAAATATACATTTCCTCTTTTATTTCAGTCTCAAAGTTTCTCTCTTAAAAATGCAATTGAGCACATGGGATATTGTGTTTGACATAGCATTTTGTCCCCCATCCTCTCAAAACTCTGTTTCCCAGAAATTTTTCAATATCTGAGGCCCCAGGCATACCAAATGACCCAGTCTCTTGAATCCTTAGGAACAGGATGGAGAAGATTGACTAGACCTTTGATTGTCAAATCATTTAAATGTGAATTCTTAAATATTAGGTTGAGTATAGTTTACAAATTCTATCATAATACATTTATTTCAAAGCCTTTATCAGTCAGGCACATGTACTGTATTCTTGAATAGAGATAAAACAACTGATACTTTTAACGATATCTTTTAATCAACCAAGGAAAGCTGAACAGTTTTATAATTGAGTGAACAAAGGTAACTTTGAATTCACTCCTACAAATTAAATGAGCAATACAATTTACTATGATTTGGTGGAGATGAAAACAATTATGTTTTTTTCCTCCTAGACCTTAAAAATATGTTATAGTATTTATTCAACTAACATTTATTGAAGTCATTCTAACTACAAAAAGGCATCTTGCTGCATGCTTGCTAATACTGAGATAAAGAAAACTTTGACCTAATGGAGTTTTTTAAGCTAGTAGAGATAACCCTTATTAATAAGACATACATGGATAATTGCAGGGCAGAATGTGGCAAGTGCCTTGAGAGCAGTCCCCCCAAAAAAGTGTTATAGGAGTTGGAAAGAGAACTTTAAAAAGTTATAACATGTAAAGCATCAAAGTGAGCTTGAGAGTGAGGAGATTGGACACCAAGCAAAACAAAAATCAGGTAAAAGAACAAGATGTATTTTGTAATGTCAGAAAAACTGAGGCAAGACAGAGATGAGAGGTTTTTAATATTTTAATAGTGGAGAAGTAGGGCTGGTGGCCAAACAGGATCCATATCCGACCCCAAACAGGATTCTTGTCTCAAAGCATTTAGCAATGAGCAAGTAATTCCAGAGACTTTTATAAGGCTCCAGTGATCAGCGAAACAAAGGCAAGGTGGGGCAGAACACTGGATGAGTGAAAATTCCAGGAAGGACCATAATTTTTTAATTCTGATGGATTGGGGGTGAAGAAGATGGTATAGCAGAAGACAGGAAGTTTGGTCCCAGGAGATACAGTATTTGAGAAAAGCCAGTTGGAGTTTTATTATTCTTTGGAATGCTAGTGTGGCCAAAGTTTTGCAACCCTAATTATCTCGGTCAGAATGGCCAAGAAGGAGGGGTTGCCACCAGAGAAACTGAGGTATTACAATTCAGGGAAACTGAGGCAGGGAAACAGGCATAACAATTTGTCCTTGAGGATGGCACGTTTTTGGGGGAGTGGAGAACAGGAGGGAGTATTATATATACCATTAAATATATGATTGGCTTTCATAAGGCAAAATAATTCAACTCCTTCTTAGTATCAGAGATATTAAGAAAGAGGGACTAGAAATTGCAGAGGACAAGAATAAAACTCAAAGCAAGGGAAAATTTCCTAACAGTGGGAATTGTCCAAAAGTTGGGATGGTCTTCCTCAGTAGATAGTGTGTTCCCTTCAATGGAGGCCTTCAAGAGTTTGCTTGTTATGGAATATTCCCATTCATATTCCTGCAAATTTGTCATCATTAAACTAATAGGGTCTATGATTTTGTGAAAACTATAATCATATCCAAATGGAGGCAATAAGGGAAAGAAAAATAAAAGAGATAGTATTTGACTTGGCCCTTTAAAGACTCCAACAAGATGAGATATGAGGCAGCAGGAGACAATTTCCAACTATAGGAACAATGACCAATGAAGCAGAGGTGGGAAAATGCAGGTCAACATAGTAGTTTGGCTGAAACATAGGTCATGAAAATATAAAATAAATCTACAAAGATAGGCTAGGGCCACAGCACAAAGAGTCTCAAATGCTAGGCTAAGTAGTTTGTATTTAATTTGGTAGACAACTGGGAGCCATTAAATCTCTCAGTGCAAGGAAGTGACAAAATATGAATTGTACCTCAAAGATATTAATATGGAAACCACATATAGAATGACTTGGAATGAGGCAGGACTGGAGTTCAGTAAACTAGTTCTGAAGATATTATGGAATGAAAAGTAGAAATCAATGATGTCAGTACAGATAGAAATGAAGACAGCTAAACAAATTAAAAGACATGAATGATTGCTGGAATTTAAGAATTGAGTAGAAAATAGGAATGAGAGAGAAGAAAGAGTCAAAAATAATTCAGAGATTTCTATCCCGAAGGACTAGAAGAATAGAAATAAGTAAGTCAAAGCCACTAAAAATAAGTAAGTCAGAAAGGAAAATTAGTTTAGTGGGGAACAGAATTTCTGGGTTAAAGGTATGATAGATAATACCTATGAAACAACTGAAAAAAAATCATACACAAAGAATTCATCTCTGTCCATTAGGTAGCTATTTTTTTTCCATTCCATAATGGATGGATATATATTCAAATGACAGAAGACCTTATTTAACAATCATATGATGCTGTAAACAAAATATTCCTCAGAAAATGATAGAAATACAGTTATTAGAAATTTTTACCTAACTCAATATCTTCATTTGAGAGGAGAAATTAAGTCTTAGAATTAAGAGTGATTTTTTCCCCCCCAAAGCCACACTGCAAGTTAGTGGCAAAGTCATAAAAGAGTAAGTGTGATACTGTGGAAAGAACACTGGACTTAGGTCTAGAACAAAGATGAATATGTGGTGTCCTAAAAGTCTAAGGACATTTTTAAGGTTTAACAGTTTAAATAAAATAAATACACAAATAGCTTTAATACTTTAGAGCTGCATTAAGACTTTAGGGAGATTATCTATAAAGTGTTTTGTAAACCTTAAAATGCTATTGTTATGTTAAAGTAAGTTGTTATAATGCAGATTTTCTGACTTCACAAGGTTGTTGCTTGCTTTATAATATTGTGTCTCTCATTTATGGGATCTATTTAACTACTCCTCATCCATGGTTACAATGACACAAAGACCCAATATCAATTATGCATATATGTGTATTTATATTCAACAACAAATGATAAATATACACATATTGGTAAAGATTTTCTACCATACACGGAATCTTTTCCATCATCTGATTAAGGCACTGTTTTGAAACCACTGGAGACCAATTCAGTGTTTATCAACTTTATTGACACAATCAACATAAAGAGTGACCTTATTCATGCTGTGATATTTAAAAGTATTCTTAGTCACCTTGATTGATTCCAGTAAAAGAAAAGTGATTATTTCTTAATCCAGCCAGAGGCCAAAGTGTGGTTTACTGAAGATAAGAGACTCATTTGCTCTAAATGTAGGAAATCAATCATATTCTTCTAGTCATGTGGTAAGATTGATTTTTAGAGCAAGCAAGAAAACATAAAAATATAGCAGAGACATCTTGAAGAAAACCGACCTATAAAGTACACATTTTAGTAATGGATTAAATTAACAAATGCTCATTGTATGGCATAACCTAGCTTCTTATTAAAAAATTATCCTGTTTTACCTTCTAATCACTTATTACTCTAAATACATAAAAATAACATCAATAAATTATAAATTTATTAATTGTTGTTAATTAATTGTATGTAACATACATACATACAAGGGTCAAAGCTGTAGAAATAAAAGTTTAGCTTCCATGTAGGGGAAATTTTTCTAAGAATCAGAATTGTCCAAAAGTTGAATGGGCTACCTTAGCAGGTGGTAGATTTCCCTCTTTCTAGATAAAGGATGGATTACTGCCTAATGATGTTATGGAGCATATTCTTGTCTTGGTTAGGCTAGGTGGTTCTGGAAGTCTCTTTAAATTCTGAGATCCTGAATTCAAATGACCTGCCTAAGAGCACACACCTAGTCAATGATGATGCTAAATCTAAAATAAATATTTTCTAAGTCTTGCATTTTTTCCACTAAAATAAGCTACCTTTCAAATAAAATCATCTCTATAGATCCATCTATTATTTGGGTGATGTTATTTTAAAGGAACAGATGATTACTAAGAACCTTCCCCTCCCACTTCTAAGAGCAATACATTCTTTCCCCATTTATGAATATACAAATACAAATTTGCTATAGCCAGTATTGCAAATGCATCTTATTGCCTTTATTTTCTATTTATGAAGGACATTTTTTCCCCAGAAATCACCATAGTGACTGAGGAATTTTATGCTTAGCTAGAATTTCCCACTAGAAAATATACTAATGGAAAATTTGTCATGGATCATCAAAAAATAATCTACATAAAATATAAATACTTAATAAATTTCGGTTGCACTGAATTAATCTCTCAGACTAGATTAAAAAAAAAAACAGGGGCAGCTAGGTGGCGCAGTGGATAGAGCACCAGCCCTGAAGTCAGGAGGACCTGAGTTCAAATCTGGTCCCAGACACGTAACAGCTGTGTGACCCTGGGCAAGTCACTTAACCCCAATTGCCTTAGCGCAAAAAAAAAAAAAAAACCAGTACCTCAGGTCCTGTTCTATTGTGAATCTATTGATCTAGAATTGTTCATAGAGTTAATGACTTTTTCATGTTATCTCAATGTCCTGGTAAGCTTCAATTCTTCGAGTTTACAGATTACATACAATATGGACAGTGGATGGGGAAGGTGGGACAAATTAAAATATCATGAAAGGATAACTGAAGTTAATGGAGGAGAAAGAATCATCAGTTTACTATGGAAGGAAGAAGTATAGCAAAATTTCTCTTCTTCCCTTCCCTTCTTCCATAATTTCTGAATTTTATTTTATTCTTTTAGATAATCATATCATATTATACCTCTGCTTTCTATGTATACTCTTTCTAATAGCCTTAATAATGAAGATTTGAAGAGTTGTAAATATCATTTTCTTATGTAGGAATATAAATAGTTTAACGTATCCCTTATGATTTCTTTTTCTTGTTTAGTTTTTTATGTCTTGAAAATTAAATTTTCAATTCGGCCCCAGTCTATTCATCAGGGATTTTTTAAAGTTCTCTTTTTCTTTGAATATCCTTGTTTTTTGTTTTTGTTTGTTTGTTTGTTTGTTTGTTTTCCCATTGAAGGATTATACTCAGTTTTGCTGCATAGGTAATTCTTGATTGTAATTCTATCTCCTTTGACCGCCAGAAAAAACATATTCCAAGCCTTTCAGTCCTTCATAGAAGTGACTAAATTTCCTGACATAATTCAATCAGCAGAACTGCCCAGTACATGAAATAACTCAATCAGCAGAACTGCCCCAGGGCAAATTAAAGCAGCCGTCCCACCTTTGCCATAAACAGACCTCATACCTTTAAAAAAAAAAAAATGAATAAAAAACCAAAAAGAGCTCTCACCATAGACAACTTTTATGGAGAGAGGGAAGAACAGACCTCAAATCTTGAGGCCCCTAAAGGTAAAGCAACTCCAGAAAAAGCCCTAAAGAGAGATATAAACTGGTTTCCATGTCACAAGGCTTTCTTTGAAGATTGCATAAAAAATCTTAAAAGAGAGTTAGAAGAAACATGGGGAAATGAAATGAGATCACTGCAAAATAAAATGGAAAAAATGGAAAAAGAATGCAATGAACAAAAAAATGTAATTGGTCAATTGCAAAAGGAACTAAAAACAGTAACTGAAGAAAATAAGACATTAAAAATTAGAGTCGAACAATTGGAAATGAATGACTCATCAAGACTTCAAGAATCAAACAGAAACAAAAAAATGAAAAGATAGAGAAAAACATGAAATATCTCCTAGGAAAAACAACTGACCTGGAAAATAGATCTAGGAGAGACAATCTAAGGATTATAGGGCTTCCTGAAAGCCATGATGAAAAAAAAAGAACCTAGACACTATCTTCCAGGAAATCATAAAAGAAAACTGCCCCGATATTTTAGACCCAGAAGGCAAAATACATATTGAAACAATCCACCGATCACCTCCTGAAAGGAACCCAAAAATTAAGTCCCCCAGAAATATTGTGGCTAAATTCCAGAACTATCATACCAAGGAAAAGATATTACGAGAAGCCAGAAAGAAACAATTTAAATGTCGGGAGCCACAATTAGGATCACACAGGACCTAGCAGCTTCTACTTTGAAGGATGGAAGGGCCTGGAATC
Organism: Myrmecobius fasciatus; assembly: GCA_023553655.1. Taxonomy (NCBI): domain Eukaryota; kingdom Metazoa; phylum Chordata; class Mammalia; order Dasyuromorphia; family Myrmecobiidae; genus Myrmecobius; species Myrmecobius fasciatus. Next base: position 50,376 of record JAJPUD010000847.1, on the reverse strand, counting down.
AGATATTCCAAAGGGCAAAGGAACTTGGATTACAGCCAAGAATAAGTTACCCAGCTAGAATGAGCATTATCTTCCAGGGAAGAAGATGGTCATTCAATGATATAGGAGAATTTCACCTATTTCTATTGAAAAGACCAGAACTGAACAAAAAATTTGATCTACAAACACAAAACACAAGAGAAACATAAAAAGGTAACAAAGAAAAAAAAACTCTTGAAAACTATATATATGTTATAGATACTTATAGAATGAGGGTTGATTGTATGAATCTATTATTACATTATGATTATTATGATATGATTACTGTGATTTTATGATTATTATGATATGATTATTGTGATTTTATGATGATAAACTGAAAAAGAAATTAGAGGTAGAAAAGGGATAACACTGGAAGAAGAGGAAAAGGAGGTAAAATAAGGGAAATTACATAACATGTAGAGGCAAAGAAAACCTATAATGATTGAGGGAAAAAAGGGAGGGGAATGAGAATTGGGTTAATCTCCATCTCATCAGATTTGGCTCTGAGGGAATAATAGACTTACTTATAAGGAAACAGGAGGGAAAGGGGGAAAAAAGGGTGGATGGGGCTCTAAAGGGGAAGGATTGTTTGAGGGAAGTGGTTATCAAAAGCAAAATAGTAGGGAGGAGGGAAAGGGGATAAGAAAGAGAAAAGCATAAGCTAGGGTAAATAAGATGGCAGGAAATACAGAATTAGTTATTTTAACTGTGAATGTGAATGGAATGAACTCTCCCTTAAAGCAGAAGCAGATAGCAGACTGGATTAAAAAACAGAATACAACAATATGTTGTATACAAGAAACACATCTAAAACATAGAGATACATACAGGGTGAAGGTAAAAGGCTGGAGCAGAATCTATTATGCTTCAGGTGAACAAAAAAAAAAGCAGGGGTAGCAATCCTGATCTCAGACCAAGGAAAAGCAAAGATAGACTTCATTAAAAGAGACAAAGAAGGAAATTATATCTTCCTAAAGGGTACCATAGATAATGAAGCGATATCAATACTAAACATATATGCACCTAGTGTTATAGCATGGAAATTCCTAGAGGAAAAGTTCAGAGAGATGCAAGAAGAAATAGACAGCAAAACTATAATAGTGGGGGATCTCAACCTCCCTCTCTCAGAACTTGATAAATCAAACCACAAAATAATTAAGAAAGAAGTTAAGGAGGTAAACAAAATGTTAGAAAAGTTAGGTATGATAGATCTTTGGAGGAAATTAAATGGAGACAGAAAGGAGTTTACTTTTTTCTCAGCAGTCCATGGAACTTATACAAAAATTGACCATGTG
>JAJPUD010000847.1:0-45604 GCA_023553655.1 Myrmecobius fasciatus | reverse complement strand
GAAGGAGGGGAAAAGCTTGGGAAAAAAAAGGTTTTGCAAAGGTCAATATAGAAAAATCACTCATATGTTTTGTAAATAAAAAGCTTTTAATAAAAAAAAAGTGACTAAATTTTATATTATAATACTGGCTTCATAATACTTGGATTGTTTTTTTTCTGGCTGTCTGCAATATTCTCTCCTTGACCTGGCAACTCTTGAAATTTGGCTAAAATATTTCTGGGGGTTTTCCTTTTTGGAATCTCTCTCAGAGGGTGATTGATAGATTTCTATTTTACATGATTCTAGAATATCAGGGCAGTTTTCCTTGATAATTTCTTGAAAGATTATGTCCGTGTTTCTTTTTTTTTTTAATTATTGTTTTCAGGTCATCCAATAATTCTTAAATTATCTCTTCTGGGATCTGTTTTCCATGTCATTTATTTTTCTAATGAGATATTTCATGTTGTCTTCTGTTTTTTTTTTTTTTTTTGTTGTTGTTGTTGTTGTTCTTTTTCATTCTTTTGGTTTTGTTTTACTATTTCTGGATTTCTTACAAAATAATTAACTTTCATTTGCTCAATTCTGTTTATCTATACATATATTTTATTTCTAGTTACATGTAAAATAATATTTATTGCTGTTTTTAAAAGTTTGAGTTCCAAATTCTCTCCCTTCCTCCCCCCCAACTTCCATCCCTCATTGACAAAGCACATGTGAAGTTATGCAGAACAAAGGAATTATTTTCTCAGTGGGCTTTTGTTCCTCCCATTTCATTTTGATAATTCTACTTTTTTAAGGAGCTTTTTACTTTAGGGAATTGTTGTGCCTCATTTTCCATTTGGTTTATTCTGCTTTTCAAAGCATTCTCCTTCTGACTTTTTGTAACTTTTTTTTTTTTTTACTATTTGTCATCTATTTTTTAAAGTATTATTTTTTCCAGTATTTTTGTGTCTCTTTTACTACGCTATTGACTCTCTTTTCATGATTTTTTTTTGTTTTACTCCCATTTTTCTTCTCAATCTTTTTCTTCTATGTCTCTTACTTTATTTTGAAAATCCTTTTTGAGCTCCTCCATGGAGTGAGAACAATTCATATTTTTCTTGGAGGTTTTGGATGTTGAGACTTTGACTTTGTTATTGTCTTTGGAGTATGTGTTTTGATCTTCCTTGTTACCATAGTAACTTCTTGGGGGGGGGGGGACTTTTTATTTTGTTTGCTCATTTTTCCACTCTATTTTCTTGACTTTTAACTCTTTGTTAAAATTGGGTTCTGCTTCCAGGGTGGACAATGTACTATTTCAAGCTCCATGGGTTTTGTACAGCTTTTTCAAAAAAATCTTCTAGAGACCTGTATATTATCAGTTTTTCCAGGGTGGTATTATCTAAGCAGAGGTGTGTTTTCTACTCTCCTGGTCTTTGCTATGATCTGTGAATGTTGAATCGATAAACCACAATACACCTTACCCTTCCATAAGTACTCTTTTCTGTCCAGGGTCCTTGTTTTACTGTAGCCATAAGTTCTGATGTGCTAGTGCTCCTTCTTGTTCTAGGATTGTCATTAGGACTATGACCTAAATCTGAGTTTGGGCAAAGCAACACCTGAGTTTAGGCAAAGTAACAGAGTCCTACCCCTATGCTAGCAAAGAGACTCCTGTAATTACCTTCTAATCAATTGTTCAACTCGCTTTATCATCTTTAGGTGGAGAGCTTCAAAAGCAGATGCTGCTGAGGCTCCTGATGATTCAGTAGTTCTAAATCTGCTCCTGGTTTGCTGGGGCCCAGTCTGTGCTGGAATAGCCTTCACTGGACTGTGCTCTACTCTCATTTTGATGCAATACATCTTTTTTACTGACCTAAGTGGTCTTTGGCTGGAAAATTATTTCACCCCATCCTTTTGTGGGTTCTGCCACTTCCAGGAATTATTTTATGGAATGGGGAGAGCTCAAGCATGTCACTGCGTTTTCTTCATCATTTTGGTTCTGCGTCCTCCAGATGGATCTTTTGTCTTGGTTAGCAAAAATTTATTAACTAGGTATAATGAAAACTATTAAAAAACAAAAAACAAAAAAACAAAAACAAAACCACCAAATACCTTATATCAATTTTATCCCAAATGAATGAAAACTTTTATACACAGTCATAGCAGGTCTGTGTCATAAATGTTTTTCTATCCCGAACAATTATCATATTGTTTAACACTTAGTAAGTTCTTAATAAATGGATGTTAATTTATTGCAGCTGTTAAAAAAAATTAAGATGGTGGAAACAAAAAACAATAAAACTTAAAAAACATAAAATATTCATGTGATATACAAGATGCCTTCATATAATGAACATGTAGCGTAAAAGGACATGAGGAAAGATTTTCAAAAGATAAGAATACTGAAACATTAATCAGTTACTTAAGAAATAAGAATGAAATTATTACAAATATCCCCATAATAGATAGGAAGCTTAATAGAGGAAACTAAAAAGATAACATAAAGAGGGAATATTAAGAGAAGTTCTTAAGAGTTAGAAAAGTTAAACAACTGATTGTTTCAAACAGGTGGTGGGAAATAGAGCTTCAGTGTCAAAGAGGCAGTATAACTCAAATAATGTGAAGATCTGATTAAGGAAAATATCAAACTTATTATAGCCTTGAATATTAATGAGAAACTTACATTAAATGGGAATGAATTGAAGAATGATTTACAGAACAGACTTCAATAATTTGCTGCCTATAAAAAAAAAAAAAAAATCTTAAAATACCAGGACATGAAAAGAGCTAAAGTAATAGCATTTTACTTTAAATAATGAATGGGTCAATGAAGACACCATAAAATAATTTTTTAAAAATATGTTAGTATATTGAGGGCCTATGATTTCAAGGGTATGGGAACTCCTATCAACTCAGATGCACTCCCTATAATTTAGTTAAGTATTAAGAGTGTTTTCTGGGGTTCAGGGAGGTTAAGGGCATTATCTTTAGCAATAATAAGGAATTTCAGAAAAGGGAAAGGTTTTAGGGGGAAAATAATATGTTCTTTTACAGAAATGCTTAATTTGAAATACGGGACTGGAGCTCAGCAGAGATGAGCTAGATACACAAATAAGAGAATCATGGGCAGAGAAATTATAATTTAATCATTTTTCAGAAGCTGATAAGTTCACAAAGTGAGATTCCCTTAGTGAGAAGAAAAAAAGGAAAGAAAGAATTGGACCTAGGAAATAGTATTCTATTTCACCAAGACTAAGTAGGGAAGGCAATAATGATAATTCAGTAGAGGAAAGAGTGAACTTTTCCTAAGTGTAGAGGACCCCAGAGAGAGCAATGTCATGAAAATCTAGACAAGAGAGATTATCCAAAGCTATCATAATTATACTACAAATTTAGTGTGACACTAATCAAATCATCTTGGGATCATTTTATATAATTAGAGAAAATTATAAAAATTCATATGGAAGAATAAAAAATTAAGAATTTCAAGGGAAATATAATGTAGGAAAAAAAGGCTAAAGGGAGCTTGACATGAGCATTTCTCAGTTTATAGTACAGATGTAGTTATTAACAAAACTATTTAGTATTGAATATAAAATAGGAAATTATGTCACTGGAATAGATTAGATAAGCAAAATCTAGACACAAATGTATAGAGTAGTCTAGCATTTCAATACTATTCAAAACTATTAAGAGAAAGAATTTTCTATTTAACAAAGAACTGCTGGAAAAATTAAAAAATAGTTTAAAGGAAAACAGGCTTGAATCAGCACCCACAATATATGTCATAGTAACTTCTAAATGGATAAATTATCTATATGTGAAAAGAGAACATAAATCTATATCTTTTACAATTAAGGATGGAAAAATTCATAACCAGAAAGAGGATATGATAATAAAGAGTTATGTACATATATATGCAAATATGCATACCTACACATATACAAATAGATATATAATATAAAAAACAGTGGTATAGAAGAAACTCCAATAAGAAAGATCAAAGAGAAACTGCAGGGGGAAAAGGGGAAACAGCTTTTGTTGAATCACAAAGGAAACAAGAACAATTCAGAAAAAAATTACAATAGGGGATATGGATTCTTTTAAGTCAGTGGTGAGGGGTTGGACTTTAGTAAGTTAATGAAAATATAGGCAGATCATATAGAATTCAGAGAATCTTGAGTAGATTAACAATATGTACATAGCTCTGAATTGCATACTGGAACACTACATGTTACTTGAGGATGATGAAAAGGGATGAGTTACTTAGAAAAGATAAAGATCAAATCCAAATGACAGTGAAGAAATGGAAGCACCTGACCTTGAATTTCAAGAAATATTTTTATAAAATTCACACCAGCTTTTCTCAGCTAGCTATTAGCTAATTACTGTTTATTATCACAGTTTATAGCTTCTGCAGTAATCAAAGCATAAACAGTCAGGATCACAATAGAAAAAAAAACACCTCTGTATCATCATTAAATTAAATTAATCTAAGTTCAGTTTAGCAGCTTACAGACTGTTCTAACATATCTCTGACTGTGAAGTAAAATAAAGGAGAAAAGGGAAAAAACACTTGAAAGTATTCTCTGTAGTAAACCTCACTCATAATCTACCCTGGCATATTTAGCTTTGAAATGCAATGATCTACATAGATAAAACAGTGGAGAGTTCAGGACAACTTGTGATTAATATTTAACACACAATCTGCTAGAAATTATTTTTAAAACCTCTTTATTCCTTTCAATGATGAATACAGATATGTATTTATAACTCTCTTAACTAGGTTCCCACCTCTCAAATTTTTTCTCACCAACCCTACTAGTAGGTAGATGCCAAAATATAATCTTATCATATTACTCTCCTGCTCAAAAATCTTCCATAAGTCTACATTGTCTTTAAGATAAGATATAAACCTCTAAGTCATTCTTCTCAAAACAGAGGTAGTCAATATTTCCTGACTCATTTTACATTACAAACAGTTTTCACTTTATATAAGCAGACCATTTTTACATAAGGCAAATTTGTCCTAGGTCATGAGGGGGTCTGGATACTGTTCAAAGACACATGAAAGTCATGGACATAGAAATGAGAGCAGAAGGAAAAGCTAAGCCTCTGTCCTATGGTGATGGGCAGTGATGGCAGTATCTCTGGAATTCTTCTGCTTTCACTTGGATTTTTATTTTCAGTTTTTGTTGTTGTTGTTGTTGTTGTTGTTGTTGTTTTCTCCTCCTTTGGTTGGCTGGATGGGAGACCAGGAGAGCCAAGCAAAGGAGCAGGAGCAGAGAAAGGGAATGAGGTACTATGTTGTAGAATTCAGAGACTTATTTTGGAATGTGGATTCTTTCAAAATTCATTATGCAATGTTGAATATGTAAAGTGAACATTTATGAATTACAAATATTCTTTCAAATATTCCCTATTCCAGACAAACTGGCTTTCTGCTTCTGGTCTCTGTCTTTACAAGGCGGTCCTTTATGCCAATATTGAGCTTTCTTTTCACAAGAAACTATCTTCTCTCAACCTTTCCCCCTTCTCCCCAATTGCTAGTGTTCTTTTTTCTTAAAAGATCATTCACATTTAAGTACACACACACACACACACACACACACATCTTTTTACTTAAATTTTTATTTCTTCTGCCTCTAAGTGTGAACTCCATGAAGCTAAAATAATGGGTTGAAAGTAAAAAGAGACAAATATAAGCCAGGTAAAATTCACTAGCAATACAGCCTCTAAAAATGAAATAGGAGTTTGAAAGATTGTGGGTTTCCCTTCTTCGAAGGTCTTTAAGTAGAAGCTAGATAACGTCTTGTTCAGATATAGTGGGAAGGCCTTTACTGTATAAGTTGGGCTAGAGGGTTGCCTTTCAATTCATATCTTTTCCTTATTTTTCATTTTATCTTTATTTTACCAACTTTTAGTACAATACATTGCACAGAGAAGATACTTAATATTGTTGACTTAGAACATCTGAGCCTGAGTCTGGGCAAAAGACAACAGAAGGACTCATTTAGCCTTACGCTAAACCTAAAAATCTGAGGAGACTAGATGACACTTGAAGGAATGAGAATGTTTTTTGACTATGCTATGTTAAAAACAAAATCAAATTTATTCTCATTTTATATTCACTTATTAAAAGAGATCACATGCTTGATATTTCAAAGCTCTTTAAAAGTTATTTTGTTTCTAAGATAAAAAAATAGTACTATCTAGATTCCTTGATCATTATGTAAAGCATAGGGTCATAAATTTAGAGTTAGAAAGAAGGGAATAGAATGAGAACAAGCATTTAAATAGTACCTACTACATGTCAGGCACTGTTCTAAGGACTTTACAAATAAGTATATTCAAAATTATTTAACTTAAACTCCTGATTTTTTTCATTGAGAAAACTGAAGGCTATTAACATTAAATGACTTGCTCAAAGAACTAGAGAAATATCCAGCAAAACCAAGATTTTAATCTGGATACTGAGATCTCTAAAATTTGGTACTCTTCCCCCATAGCCTACTTGTCTTTTATGTATAAATTCCCATGGATGGTAAATAACAGAACTAATAGTTGAAGCCAGTTGAGCATAATTTCCACTCCTACTCTGGTTCCTTCAATCCTTTTTGTCTTCACATACATTAAATATCATATTTTATATTTGGGCTAAAATATTCCCTCTTTGGGATGCATATGCTTAACTTACAGATAAGGGTTATATTTATTAATAGATTCCATTTTTACATTCCATCTTTTTTCTACTATTTATGTGTCCTGAATGTCAGAATCACTCTTCTGTTTCATACATAATGAGCTAAGATTTTAATTGAGAATATTTTATTTTCTGTTTTTTATTTAAGTACCAGCAACATCTTTTAAATGTGTTTCACTGTAAGAGGAAAGGGAAGGTTTTATACACACCATTTTAACAAAAGGTCACACCCACTACACTAGGTGATTGAAGCAAGCTTGAATCTAAGTCTTCTGACTGAAGTTTAGGAGTTGTTCTGTGGTGGAAACATGAAAAATGTACATGGAGGTAAAGCTTCCAGCTTTTCTAGCTATTTGTTGTCAAAAAGTAATAGTTTTCAATGAAGAGGGCCTCACCAAGAGCTTTATAGAAGAAGGAAAGTGAATATTATCCCAGCGTGAATGAGAGGTCAGAGTATTTGCAAACTCCAGGTTTTTTAATCAAAACATACATTTGTAGATATGTTTGATCAATATTCCTACCCATCTGGGTCTACACTCTTCAGTTTTTGATTTTTATACTAAAAAAAAATCAATATGTCCTTGAACTTTTTTTATTTAAAAAATCCACATTGAACAAGATATATAATATAGTCATTAAGTTGCACAAATTGCCCCAACTATATGGTTAAGGGTAATTGTACAACATTGACTCCTTTTGAACTTAACTGACATTGAGAAGTGAGATTGCAAAGAAGTCTTTGTAATTTCATCATGAACATTGTATTAAATGTTTGTTTCTTGAAATACGATAAAATAGCAATCTAAATAAAATTGCCTATTTTTAAACTAACTACAAAAAACTAGGATAAAATTCCACTTATGTTTTTCATGTTTTTAAGATTATACTGGCTATGGATGAGAGAAGAGATGAAAGTAACTAGTGCAGTTTTGTATAAATAATCTTTCTAAATGCTTACATTTTGCTCATAAAATTCCTAAATATTTTCTCACCTTAAAAATTGAGGCTTCCCATGGAATCATTTCAATGAGATTTCTAGTGAGAATGTAATATAATTTTGGAATTGTCAATCTTAAATTCCACACATCAAATTTAGTAATAGAAATGTATAGTTTTAGGAAGAAAAGACATGATTGTTAATTTTGCAAATTATATTTCAGTGTAATTTTAAATTTAAATAAGCCATAGAAATTTGTAACAATGTTTGTTACATTTGTTACATTGATGTAACAATGAATGTTTAAATAATCTCTCTTTCTAGAACAGGTAAGCTATTAGCTAATGGGTTGTATTTATAATTCTCTCTTTAATGAATTATAATCAGAGTCAATCGAAGGTTTAAGAAAGAGAATGAAGCATCAAGATGAAAGGTTCTAAAGCTGAAAGTGTGTACTTCTTGCCAATTCATAGAACAAATAAGCTTCAGGATGAAGACACCAAAAAAGAAAAACACTAGAATTTGCCAATATATGTGATATGAAGTGTGAAGAATAGTTATTTTTTTTCTGATATATGATCATTTCCCACTTGTTCAAGAAGTCAGGAAGCTCTCCAAAACACAAGCTCTTCCCTGAGCAAAATGATTATTTTAAGTTGACTTTGAATACCCCAACCAAGAATTTTTAAATATGGAGCTTCCAGGTTTCAAAACTTAGTAGCAAAATCTTAATGGCACATGGATATAAGCACTGCTTCTTTGAGTGTAGATCCCAACACATTCTTGCCCATACTTCTATGTGGATTCTCCATAAAAAATATACTATTGATCTAAAGGTCTTTTTATGGGTCCTATAATAATGATGATAATAATTACAGTAACAGAAGCTATCACTTATCTAATGTTTTAAGATTTGAATGATGATGCTTTTATGAGTTTATCCTCACAACAAACCAGGGAGAGAAGTGCTATTTTTACTTCCATTTTACACATGAGGAAACTGAGGAAGACATGTTAAATGACTTGCCTAGAGTCACATAGGCAGTAATAGACCAAGAATGGATTTGAACTCAAATCCTTCTGACTACATGTCAGTTGCTCTATACATTGTGCCACTACCTAGATACCTTTTGAAGTTTCTGGAATTTAAGCATGATAATCAGACCATCCATCAATTACCTCTTCTTCTAGTCATTCAAGCAAAAGTATTTCTCTCTACTCTCTCTAAAAGTAATTCTCAAATACAAGAATTTATATGAAAGGAAAAAAATCAGTTTAGATTTTTTCTAATTGATACGAACACATATGGCATATCAATAAGTGCATATCCACACATATATATGTATTATAAAAGATAGACTACATGAAAAGAGTTTAAATATTGACATAGAATGGTAAGGTATTAGAATTGTGATGAAATGAAAGTAGAATAAGTTTATATGAATAGAGAGAATCTAAAATTGAATTTTATCATCCTTCCTTAATATCTTTATTTTCCATTTTTAAAAAATGACATTTTCTTAAGTCAGTATGATAGTCATAATAATTCCTTGGTAATTAACTTTTCTTTCTTTTTCTTTTTTTAATTTTTTAAAAGCTTTTTATTTGCATAACATATGTATGGGTAGTTTTTCAACATTGATCCTTACAAAGCTTTCCTTTACAAATTTTCCCCCTAGTCCCCTCCCCTTCCCTAGATGGCAGGAAGTCCACTACATGTTTATTATTTTAAAATACTTGACAAGTCAAATATATGTATACATATTTCCATACTTATCTTGCTGTGCAAGAACAATAATATCTATATCTGAGATATGGGAATATCTGAGAAAGGAAACCCAATGCAAGCAAACATCGATAGAGACCATGAAAATGTTATGTTGTGGTCCACATTTCATATTCCTCCCTCTGGGTGTATATGGCTTTCTTCACTGAACAACTGGAACTGGTTTGAAACATTTCATTGTTGAAGAGAGCCATGTCCATCAGAATTGATCATCATATAGTATTATTGTTGCCATGTATAATGATCTCCTGGTTCTGCTCATTTCACTCAGCATCAGTTCATGCAAGTCTCTCCAGGCCTCTCTGAAATCGTCCTGCTGGTCGTTTCTTACAGAACAATAATATTCCATAACATTCATGTACCATAATTTATTCAGCCACTCTCCAATTGATGGGCATCCATTCAGTTTCCAGTTTCTAGCCACTACAAAAAGAGCTGCCACAAACATTCTTGCACATGTGGGGGCCTTTCCTTCCTTTAAGATCTCTTTGGGGTATAAGCCCAATAGACACTGTTGGGTCAAAGGGTATGCACAGTTTGATAACTTTTTGAGCCTAGTTCCAAATCGCTCTCCAGAATGGTTGCATTTGTTCACAGTTCCACCAGCAATGTATCAGTGTCCCAGTTTTCCCACATCCCCTCCAACATTCATCATTATCTTTTCCTGTCATTTTTGCTAATTAATTTTTCAAGTGAAGTACTACTATGGGATTCCTCGAATACGTAGATCGCAACCCACACAGATCTGTCTACCCTGATTTTCCTCCATGAACTCTCATAAATTTACCTTCCATGTAAGGAATTTACCAGAAAGCTGGATGAGGATGGGACTTCATCAATGGTATAGATTTCATTGGAGAACATAGGCACTTAGTATATTTTTAGTTTGTTACTTTTGTCAGTCTTTCCTTAGTAATATCTTTTAGACTATGTTTCAAGTTAATTACCTTTTTCTAGTATGTTTTAACCTACTTAGGGCCACTACAAACCTTTTCATTGTTCAATGAGTGATTGTTAAGTTAAAATCTTAGATATTGTAATGTGACATAGTTCAAAGCCATAAAACAGCTCCTGGAAAAATATGAGAGATCTTTGTTTTAGGGAAAACCCTGGATCACAAAGTTCTTTGAAATTTCCCAAATGAATTCTCTCCTTTCTTCCCTCCTTTCTCCACTATTTTTTTCCTTTTTTAATGCCCCTATTAATTTCAAATGAATTGCTATCCCTAAAAATGTTAAAAAGGCATGCTTTGCTAAGTCTGTATTGGAATAGCAAGATGATAGAGATAGAACATTCATTTGTACAAACATTGAGAATCATGAATTAAGGAATAATTATGTTTAATAACAGTTTTTGCAGCTCTTCTTGTTAGACATATAATGTACTACCTAAAATAATTTTCATTTAGAGTTACTTTTCATTGATTCCCTCTGTAAAAATTTGAAGGAGATAATATCAAATTGAAGGCAATCTATATTATATATAGACATATATGTGTGAATATATATGTAGTTATATATATTTCTATGCATAATTTCACATATTTATATATGTATATTTGTAGCATATATGTTTAAATCTCCATCTCTATCTCCATATCAATCTATTTAACCAACTATTTAGATTTTATAGGATAATGCTTTCCCTGAAAATATTTGATTTCTACTAGGTGACGAAGAATTAAGATGTTGCCTATTACTTGGAGAATATGACTAGGAAATTCTCACTGTTAAGTGTCTACAGGCCTTAGTAAAAAGTCAAGAATTCACACCTAGAAAAATTTTAGCCATTTATACAGCAATGAATCTGATATTGTTTTTGTTGTTATGGATATTATCTCCAAATCTTCAGACAGCTAGCAATTCCTAGTTTGCCCTTCCCTGCCATGCTTGAAATTAGTCACTCCATCTTTATTTTAACTTTTAAAACTTATTCTATTAACCCATCTCCCTTGCACTGCAATTAGGAAATAAATTTCAGCCTTTTTGTCTAGAGAAAAGGGTAAAGTCATCTATTTATAATAAAAAAAATGCTCAGAGTTTGAACTTATTTAGTAGCTAAATATAAAATATAGGGCATTCCTTGAGGTTTTTGTCACTATTCTTCTACTTCTATTTAAGGATGTATACAATTGCTGATCTAATATTTAGAACCTTTAAATAAGGGGATGGATAAGCTGACATAAAAGATTTTTCTACTTGCTGACACTAACATTCTTCAATTTTATTTTTATTTAAAGCTTGTAAGCAAAAGAAAGTTGAAAAATCAGGTAAATTAATTATTATTCCATCAATTCATAATTAAGGCTATATTGAGAAGATTTCCCTAGGTCAAATGAATAAATATATATTGAATGTCCATGTCACAACAAGCAATATACTAGATGCTAAGAATGGATACTTAATGGTTAGGGTCTCAGTTCCCAAATACTTTGTGATTTAAATAAGGATGATGGGAAATAGTTCTTGAATTGTGTTTCAATCATAATGATTGCATATGCAAGGAGAGGTGATTTTATTATTTTTTTTTAATTTGGCATTGCTTCAGCAGAAGTTTGGCCACAGGAGCAACTGATGGCCCAGTGGATAGAGCACTGACCCTGAAGTCAGGAGGACCTGAGTTCAAATCTAGCCTCAGACACTTAAATACTTACTAGCTGTGTCACTTAACCCCAATTTCCGGGGAGGGAGGTTAGAAACATGACAGAGGAAAAAATTCAGAAATCACAAATGGGTTAGTTTTAGTAGAACTATGTGAAATTCAAGTACAGTATAGTAAAACAGAAACTAGTAGGATAAATTTATTTGATATAAGACTTTTGGTGTGTCTGGAAGAATATTTGATTTTCAATATGATGGAAAAAATAATGGCTGAGAAATTCAGAGATATGGTAAGAACAACGGACATGGAAAATTATTTTTACTTACACGAGCACTAATAGGAAGGAGTGAATAGATAGAAAGTAATGAGAATAATCAAGGGAGCTTTCCTTTTTTGGTAGAATACTGTATTTTCCATAGGGCTGAATTCTTGTCCTGGCTCTTTCCATTAGATTCCATGCTTGGACCTCTTTAATTTACATGGCTAATTTTTCTTTTTGTTTGTTCACATAGGTGAAGAGAGTGATTTTGAGACTGGAGTTCATAGTCTTATCAGCTACCATTTGAATTCCATAGGTCTGGAGCCATTGAGAAGTATTAGTGCTGATAACTTTTCCTTCAATTCTTATCTCTTCTTGGAAGAAAATAGAACCATGACAAGGAGAATGAATTCTGTACTCCAATTAGCCAGAAGACCAGATTTGGAGTTGTTTGGACAGCATGGACTGAGATGATTCTGTTCGGCAGTCCAACAAATCTGGGAGCCTTTATCTTCTGATAGTACATAATAGAAGTGAGACATAATATGTGTTTCTGTAGATGTTAAAGAGATGTGTGATGGGGGAAATAGCTTTTCCATATTTGATATCTACCATTGAATAACTTTTTCTACAAGGGACTCTGTTAATACATTCTAATGAAGATCCTTGACATGAGCCAGACATAAGTTAGGCTTAAGGATGTTTTCCTAGAATAATTCTAGGTGGAGATTTAATGAATCAGGGTATATGGAATTTAAAAGATTTGAGCTTTCGCTCTGTGGGGTGCATCCCTCCAAGATTGATTATGGCCCAAATCAGGGCCTTCTGTGGCATCCTCTGTTCCCCATTCTACCACCAGTGGGTTATGAGTAATAAATTAAATCTTGGATTTGCCAATCTTCTTACATCTTTCTAACTTATTCACTAACTCCTTCATATATATATATATATATACATATATATATATATATATATATGTATCTTCATTAAAGAAAACCAAAATAAGCATCATATAAAAACAAAAATTTAAAGGAATACATTCAGTGTATTGCAATTAATTAAAACAAACAAAGCAAAAATCCTGGGTGGGACTCAGGCTCTCCTAACAATACAAATCATTTCTGTTCTCCAGGGTTTTTTTTGTTTTGTTTTATTTTGTTTTGTTTTGTTTTTCTTATTTGTGAGTAATTGGTTTTGATCAGGTGATTTCTCATATCTCTCCTAGCTTTAAATTCCATGAAAAATGTCAAATCTATTACCTTCAAGGAAAACATATATGAACTCTCTCAGGTTATAGGGTCTTATGTTCTATTCTTTTGTTTCCTCATTTCAGGATCTTTTTATGTACAAAAAATTAAGTTAAAATAAATAACAAAAAGTGATCGGCAAATAAGTAATTACAGAAATAAATTCATGAAACTCGCAGGACCTAGAGAAACTATTTGGTAATGGAGGATAAGATCATGTGCAGAAGAAGTGACAGAATGTACTGAAGGCAGAGAGGGTTTACAAAATGTATATATGAGTGAAAAAAACAAGGATTTTGGAGATTTGGGTTCAAGCTCAGGGAAACTAAGCATGAAGAAAGATTTTAAGAGGAAAGATGCTGATTTTCTCAACCTTTCATACTTATTGCTGGTCTGACACTTTTTTAAGAAAAATTAAAAGCAGAGAGTAAACTGTCTAATATGCAAATATAGGGTTCTGCATATGAAGTTCTGTGACATCAAGAAAAATTTTATAAATCATTTAGGAGAATGTTTTCTAGTGTTTATTTTAAAAGATGAGATATTGATATGGCATGGCTCTCTTATCTAGTTGTAAATCAATATGTTATTTTATGTGGAGAATCTTTTGCTTTTTCATTTCTCCCAGTTATTCTAAGAATGAACAGTAAAATAGCACAATGTTTCAAACTTTCACCTTAGTATTTGTCCAATGACTTTCATCCATGACAAATAATCAGTGTTATTTGAAGCAACTCTAGTTAAAGACTCAATCAGTCTGGTCAAATATTTCATCTCTTTCTTGCTGGGTAAAATCAGATTGATGACATGTTTTTATCAGTATGTGTTAGAATTATATTAATTCCATATCATTGCTTTCAGAATTGTTCAACTCTAATACTTGCTTTGAATTAAATGTAGATTTCATTACAAGACAATCATATTCACCAAATAATGCCACCAACTCACAGATATCACATAAAATGTTATTTTAAAGAAGCTTAAATGTTTTAAAAGCTGCCTCTGGGCATATCATTAAATACATGAATGCACCAAAAGTCTTTAATGACAAAATGACAGGCAGTACAATCAAATACCTTATTACTTTATTTTTCTATATGTGTGACAGATTATATTCTAGAGGAAAAGGCATTTCACAGGTGAGGAATGGAAATGGTAAATTTAACATGCTGATATTCCTTGTTACAAAACTTTAAATGATAAAAATGACAGACTAATGTATTTCTTTGAGCACTTATTCATGTGCTTATTTTTCAAGGGACAGACATAACTGTTTGCTTTTGGACACAGTTCAGTAGATAGTAACTTGTGCTAACATTTAGAAAATCCCTTATGTTTATTAAAAAAATAATTAAAAGAAAGCAATCTGACCTGACCCATTAAAATATGACTAAAAAAAGTAGAGCATTTATTAAAGAAAAAAATTACCAATTTGGTACATATTTCTATTATTAAAATGCTACTAACTATAGATGATATGCAAATTATACTTTTTAGTATATTTAATAGAAAGCCTATCCATTTATAATCTACAATAACTACTATTAAATTCAAAGGCAGAAGTGGGTAATAAAAAATAATTTTTTTAAAAAAATAAGGAAAATTTTTCATTAAAAAAAGGAAAGGATGTCAAAAAGCAATTTTTCTTGTTCTTTTATCATAATGATAGAAGCAATGTGCAATATGGATTTTCCTTGAACTATTACAGAGTAATCCTTGAGAATTGATTGATCCAAGGTACTAGGGTTCAAACTATTCCTTCCTTGAGAAAACTCTCTGCTAGCCACTGACAATACTGACAAGACAACCTAGTCCCTTAAGAGCATAAAAACGCCCACTTACCTGGAGTTGAAGTCTTTTAGAATTGGCAGATGTCCCAAGACCAGTAGAGTTATATTCTGCTCTGCTCACCAAAAATCTCAAAGATGTATCTATCCAAGCTAAGTGCTATACTTGTTGAATACCCTTTCTGTGTTATGACCAAATAAACATGTCTTCACTTAACAGTTAAATAACTTATGAATGGTTAATTTCATTCCAACATTAAATTTGAATAAAACACTTAGCCTGAGTCAGGCCCACCTCTAAAACCATTGATAATGGTTGGACACAAAATTCATTTACTACATTATTAGCTGCCACTTTATACTCTCAAACTTGACAAGATTTTTAATGATAAATTCAGTAAATGATGGATTGGACAATGATCTGATATGACATGATCATCTTGAAGCTCATACTTGACATCTTACAATAGTTTAATTGTAAAGGATACTGTCTAACTTCAAATAGTACAAGTTAAAGATATAAAAGTAATCATTGGGAACTGCTTTTATGGCATTTGGATTTCAGTATAGGAAAAAAAAACATAAATA
Source organism: Myrmecobius fasciatus (assembly GCA_023553655.1). Classification (NCBI taxonomy): domain Eukaryota; kingdom Metazoa; phylum Chordata; class Mammalia; order Dasyuromorphia; family Myrmecobiidae; genus Myrmecobius; species Myrmecobius fasciatus. The sequence goes on along the minus strand of JAJPUD010000847.1, from coordinate 29,738 downwards.
ACAATTACAAATTGTGGGAAGGCACAGGGCAACATATAGTTTTTGTTGTAATTTCTCTGCAAAAGAAAATTTTTGTGTCCTATTTATAAAACCAACACATGTTATACTTGGAAGGGATATTAGAGTTTATTCAATTCAAATTGATGAGGGAACCAAGGCCCAAAATTAAGTGACTAGGTCAAGGCTGCACAATCAGCTAATAACAGGAACTAGAACTATAGTCTTCTTATTCTCAGATTAATGTTCTTTTCACTTTATTGTCCATTAAGGGAAGATTTGTTTTTCTCATGTCTCCTCACCAATAACATGTTCTCTTAATATGTTATGAAGTACCAGTGAACTTAAAAGCCCAATTTGTATTGGACCAACAGGCTGCTGGGATATAAAATTCTAAATTTAAACTTTCTCATTCTCCATCCACATTTTTGGCATCTTTGCTTCTTCTATGCTGCCATTCTCTATTTTTATTATTTTCATTATTATTAGGATGGGTTTTTTCGCATTTAAAAACATCATTGTTTCAAATTTCAATATATATTTCATTGATCTTTTAAAAATATATTACATAAATCTGAAAAAATAATAAGAGAACAAATGACTATATATGGCAGGAATGATGATTTTTTTATATAGCTAAAAACAATACTGCAATAAAGGATTGTAGTCATTTCTTGAACAAATAGTTGAATAAATTAAGGAAAATACATTCATTAAGATTATATTATGTGCCTAATTGTGTATGTATGTATATATTGGATTTAAAATATATTTCTACTATGTTTACATTTAATGGATTACTTGCCATGTAGGAGAGGGCCTTGGGAGAAGGGAGGATTTGGAACACAAGATTTTGCAAGGGCTAATGCCGAAGAATTGTCCATACATATATTTTGAAAAATAAAAAAAGTTGTAATAAAAAAAATTTAAAAAGAGTATATCATTTGCCAAATATTGGGTTAAGTACCAAGTATGCAAATGCATAAAGAAGATAATTCCTATCATTAGGGAAGCTTACATTCTAATGAGGGAAGTCACACATTATAGGAGAGCAGTGACCAAGAGTGTTTTTCTTTGGGAAGTAATAGATATGTTGAATTGAACTACTAAGGAGGGCAATGACATGTCCTTGTATAATTGTAAAAGTGTTTATACTTTTCATCTTGAATTTCTGTTTATGTTATCTAACTATGAAAACAAAAATCAGATTACAATACTATTTTAAAAGGTTTGGTAGATTCATTTTCATTTAAGGTATTCACTGATTCCTTTTTTTCCCCTATCAAAACCCCTAATAATTCACAATTCATGTTTAATGAGCATTTATTCTTTGGTTATAGTGTGTGAAAAATAGAAACTCCTATCAATGCCTGGTCTGTTCCTTGACATCCTAAAAGATTATCAACTCATCTCCTTTTATTTGTTCTAAGTACAAGAATCCATGGGCCAATTTCCTTAACTAAAAATGAAGGAATTGTAGTAGATGCTCACTAAGGTACTTTCCAACACAGTCTCTGATTATGATTTTTTATTAAAGCAATTTAGGTTTAACAAAAATTTTCAAGCTTACCTTACAATAAAAATAGCACATTATAGACATGTGACAAATTTTTTGAGCTTAGTATTATAATATATAAAGCTAAGGAAAAAATAATGCAGGAAGAAGCTTATGGAAAGCTTTGGTCTCTTTTCAGTAGTTCTATACTGATAGTATTCATATTTTTGTTAAATCCTAACACATACAAATAACTCAAAAAATAATCATACATGGGAGGGAATATTAATACTTAAAAAGCAGAAGAAAGAATTTTGAGAAAATGGATCAGGAAAGCAAATGTATGAGAAAGTAACTTTTTTTGTTTTCTTTATATAATATTTAATTGAAAAAGGTAAAACAATTGTTTATCTTCAATAATAGTATTTATACATCTGTGGAAATAGAATCTTTTCCTACTCTTTCAGTTTATATCCAGCACTATTTTTTGTCATATTACCTCTGAAAATTTGCCTGAATAGATGTTTTGATTTCACTTTTAACTTATAGATTCTTTTACACTATTCCCTAAAGTCTATCTACTCTAATTTTTACAATACCTTCTCTTTTTTAAATAAACCCTTAGAAAAGAGTTAAACTGAGATGGCCTATCTTTTGCTTAGCCAATAGTCTCTATAGTGAAAAGCTAAAAATCAAAGTTTATATCAAAAGACAGTCAGTTAGAAGACAACAGCCTAATAGACTCCTCTCCTTCCAAACTCTCTTTTCTCCATTCATTCTTCCATTAGGCTGCCAAACTAATGTTCTTAAAACTTGTGACCACACATTCCCCTACTCAAAAAACTATGTGGTTTCCTAATTTCTAGGATAAACTAGAAATTCTTCGACCTGACAACAAACCCCTCCACAATCTGGCTCTCATCTACTTTTCCAGACTTTATATCTTCAGTGTCCTTTCACATTAACAAGCACTTAATAAATGCTTGTTGATTTTTTCCCTGTCAAAGAAAGACTAAAGAACCTTTTCTTAAATAACTTCAGTTTGCTCAGCTGCATCTTGTATGCAAAGCTGTTACTAGTAGCTTGAAACTACAGCTTCTTTAATGTTAAAATGCTATAAAGGAGAAAATAGGTGACTTCATGCTTCAAAGCACTCTTCTTTTCCTATTCTGTTTACTTAGAGCAAATTAATTTAAAATGTGCTGATGTATAAAAGATTTTCACATCAAATACTTACACAGGCCTGAAAATTCTCCCTTAGACCTTTTTTGAGTGACAAAAATCCCCTTATTCTTAGAATTGATATTAGTCTCAAAATAGTTTAAAACATTCTTTAAATTGTGATATTATCTAGCTCACTTTACTGAATCTGTAATGTTTATTTAGTAAGGTTTGTCCATTGCCCAGAATGAATTGATGAAAAGTAATTAACAATGCTGTTAACCTTCAAAAATAAAATATTTTGTTTCACAGGTTCACAGAAATATCAATCTAGTATGACCATAAAAATGGAAAATGCCATATATTTGCTCAAAAAAGATTGCAATGGTCCCCTATTGCTCAGATACACACAAACTATTCTTGTTTAAAGTCTTTCATAGTCTAGTTCTAATCCATTTCCTTAGGCTTAATATCTTCTTCACATACACTTCACTATAATTAAACTGATTTATTTGTGGGTCCTTGTACATAAAATTTTCTCTTTCATATCCTTGCCTTTATATAATCTGTATAATTCTATGTAACCCTCATGTCTAGAACGCATTCTATCTTCATTTATATCTCTTAAACTCATATGAGTTCCTTTCAAAGTTGTGCTCAAGCTCTACCTTCATGAAGCTTTTCCTATTTCCCTCTCTTTAGTTGTTAGTGCCACTGAAAATTATCTTGTATTTATTTTCTATGTATCTTCTATTTATTTTTACATGTACATGTTGAACAATAGCTTGTATTACATCCAGAATTACAATTGTTTGAAAATAAATTTAAAAAGATAAATAAAAAGAAAAGTAATAGGAAAAATATTTAATATATATATACATGTACATATATTAATAGATAAAATAGAAAAATGAAGAGGATACAGAGATTAGACTATTGATTTCGCTGGTACAGGACCTCTCAGGTGAGAAAACTCCTTTTACTAATATGGATTAACATATATTATCTATGGATAATGTGAGAGCTCCCTAGAGCACTGAGAGATTAAATGATTTATCTCAAGTCATACAGTCACTGTATGACAGAGATAGAACTTGAACTCAAGTCTTTTTGAGTCCAAGGCCTCTTCTTTATCTACTATATTATACTATATTATATATTCCTTCAAATAAAATGGAAACTCCTTACTATAAATTTTCTTTTTGAATAAATATTTATGTACATGAACTTTTTGGGATGGAAGAAAACTAGGGACATTAATTAATCACTTATTAAGTGCCTGCTACATGCTGGGCATTGTATTAAATGTTGGGACATTCCAACATTTTGATTTCTAAGTAATGGGGGAAGCCTCCATCTCTTACAGACTTATTTAGTTTTTTAGGGCCCCAAGAAGCTTCATGGTTTGCCCATGCTTCTCCAAAATGAAGTAGGTCCAAGAATGCAACAGAGACTTGAACCTACATCTGATTACTCTTGTCATCACCCACTGGTAGTGCTATCTACAAGGGTTTGCTGCTTGCTCAAAAAAACCAAACAAAACAATTTTGTTATATAAATGCTAAGTGTAGGTGAATTTACAAATTTGATAGCCCAAGTTGTAATTAATTAAAGCATATTTCATATAATAGTAGTGCTTATTTTTATAGGAAACATTCCTAAATAAGACATTAAAAAGTCATTAAGTTGAAAGAAAAATATTTGAAATCTTTTCACATTAGGCTTTAATTAAAGATAACTTGAGTTTTCAAATAGAGGCATTTTAATTACATATACAGTATTGAGTCAAGTTTTTAAGTTCAGGTTTTAATAATTGTGAAATTGTTAATTAAATTATTTGTGGTTATTGTCATAACATCAAAATCTAAAATTGATATTCTTACTATGTATAGGACAGTGAAAAACTTCATCTAGATTTTACTTTTGGATCCCTAACTGGTGGGGAAGTGGAAGAAAAGCTCACATTCTTGCTAGCAAGGTTATAAGCTCTAGGAAAAGATAGGATAGAATATGAAATTTCCATATAAGAAAGAAAATACAGATGATAATTTGGCTATTGTTTAAAAAATTATTAAGGATTTTTGCCCATAATGTGAAATTTAAGATTGAAAATTGTATCATAGTTTTATTTTAAACCCATTGGCATAATTATACATGAGGGTATAATCCATCTTTCTCTTATTAGGTGTGACTGCTCCTTTGCCTGGCCTGAGCCCTTGCCCCTCTTAGTTGATTACTGGGAGAGGTGGAAGGAATCCCATTCTTGCTCAGTCCTTTTTAGATGAAACTTCTTTAACTTTTAATCCATTATGTGGAAGTTAACATTAGCCTTCCACCAAGCTACCTAAAAAGGGATCTTGGCCCACTTTTAACATCACTTTTCAGCTTATGTTGACAAGGAGTTAATAACCAAATATTTGTTTTTATTTTTCAAGTTTGTGGTGGCTGTTTTAAGAGCAAAATAATTTCTGTAAAGCTAAAGATCTCTTAGATAAGATGCTGTATCAAAGTTCTACTGTTTAACAATGCAAGGAACTTCTAAGGGAAATTTGTTAGATTTCTGGTTAACTGCAAATTCTCTGAAAATGGTTATTTCAAAACCCATTTAGCAAATTATCTACTATTTATTAAGTGTGTCATGGTCTCATTGTTTAATGACTATGATAGCAAATATGATCTATAGCTTTCTTGAAGTACCCAGAACAGGATTCTAACCTGACAAAACTGCATCTTGACTGTGCTCTACAGGTACTTGGAATAGATAGTTTAGAATCTAAAACCTGATTAATGAAATTTGCTATTGAGATGAAATCTCTATGGATTATAACTATTTTTGAGTTTTGAATTTAGGAATGATTATCTGATGAATTATTAAGTTAATAAACCACTATTTGAGAGTTGAGTTGGCTATAAGGTGGGATTGTTACTACATGATTGTCAGCTGTGGTCTCAGGCTGAGGCCCTGAAGGGTCAATTTTGATGCTATTATAATTTTGCCTCTGCTTTTTCCTCTTATAGCAAATTTCTATAATCAGAATAAGTGGTCAATAGAAGCCATAAGCACAATTCAAGTATTTAATATCTTGCTATTTTCAATCTGAAAATATGTTGGCATTATAACTTAGATAATTAGGTAAATGAGCATTTGGCTTACTCATCTATCTGTTGCTAGATATATATGTCTTATGGAATAAGGTCCTTAAAAGGTTTCAAAACAAAGTAAAAACAATTGATACATTGTCTGTGGGACCTACCTGTTATTTTATTGATTGTTGAAACTAAAGCTGAAACATCCATCCTATAGATTAAAAAAGAGGATTTTATTTTATTCAAGTTTTCTTAGAAAGATACACCTTATGGAATATTTTATTACATCAATAGGAGTCAATTTTGTTTAAGTTTGTTATTAATGTGGGAATAACATTTGTGTGTATAGTGTGTCCTGTTGCATAAATATGTTTTCTTTTGAATAATTTATATAAAGAGCTGCTGGCCAATCTAGAAATCTGAGTGATTTTTAAAAACCATCAGGCCAGCTTCTAATCCCAGAGCCATGCCAGTGGAACTTCTCTTAAGTTTACAGCAGACTAGAAAGGATCTTGTAAAATCTATTTTCATTGGTCACAGGCCAGGAGCCCAAGTAACTCCTGAAAGTGCCATTGAACCCCCTTTTCCTGAAACCAGTTCAGAAGAGGAATACTTGTCTAGGAAAAAAAAAAATTACTGGTAGAGAAGCTTCATATAAACCTCATGTAAGAAGTTTGGGTGAGAAGTCTATCTCAATATCTGGCTTTGGAAGAGACTTGTGAAGAATTTTATGAATACCTCTGCTATTCTTATGGGATTCCCCCTTCCTCAAAACTGCTTTTGAGTTATGTCGTCTCTATAAAGTAGACTCTCATCATTTTAAGATGATGTTTAACCAGCTATGTACAGAATCTTCAGAGTAGATATAAGCATACCTTTCAAGAATGAGGATTCAACTCTTAGTGCTTTCTCACATTCTCTCTTTAGTAATCTTCCTCTAAGGTTTGAGCACTAGACAGCTGCATTAACCAGCTTCAGTGATAAGACTCAATCCATTGGAACTTCAACCAGTTCAAACTGCTCCAAATGGGACCCTGTAGGATGATCCAGCTCAATACCCATTCTCACCCAGAAGTAGTTTCAGAAGCTGAAATCAATGCCCCATGCCCCAAAGGACTTTAGGCCCCATTGTTTTGGGAATGAACTGAAACTGGTTGGTGAAAGGATCCCAAACTATCCAGTGTCTGAGTGAATCCCCAGTAAGGAGTTTATTGATCCCACAAAGTGGGGAGATTTATACAGTGTTAATGCTATGCTATTCCCCTGTTGCAATAATATTTGGGATTTAGAATGGGGACATTGGTTTAAGAATTGGGCTAAAAGAAACCTCAAACAATTCAGTTTGATGTTTGTCAAATTATAGAATTATAGAGGTTTGACTGTGGACAAGTAGTTCACAGTAAGTATTTATATCCTAATAGAGAAAGGATTTTATGAAACTGCCTAATTTGGAATAATGTTTGATTTGCTACAAAAGCTGGACATTTAGAAAATGCAGATTAAAAAAGTAAGAACAAAAAAGAATAGATAGGTATGGATTTCTTAGGAAGATTTGGAATAAAGTCAAGGACTTAAGGAAGTGATAAACACCAGTTCCTGGGTAGAAGTGATGAAGTACTCGGCAAAGCATTCAAAAGAAAAGCAATTTCTATACCTTTGTTATAGGTTGTTCCATTCCATTTGGATATGGAAATATACCAGGGTGAATTCAAGTGTGGGATCTTTTAAGTTCCCAAAATAACATTCCCGAGAAGAATTGCAATGCTTTGTTCTACCTTTCCTTTCTGTGAGGAAATATACTAGCCCTTTACCTCTGGAGATCAATCAGTTTGCCTCTCATAGCAGGGGGAAAGATTCCAAAATCTAGGGACTGTCATGGCATATACCTGACTCTGGAAGCTCTGGCAAGTTCTCAGGAATGAGTACACCCTAATCCTGGGTTGTATTGTGGAGGAAGCATGCTTAAACCTGTTTTGTGTGAGAACTGAATGGGCACCTGGGCACTGACCCAATTTACTATTCCTTTTACTCTTGCATTCCAAGAAGAAAATCAAGGAGAATGATGAATTCTAGATTAAAAATTCAGTTAGTTCTGGATTTGAGTCATTCCTACTCTGGTAGATAAATATGATGGTGGATTTATATCTGCAAGACAGTGACAGGAAGAGCAGAATGGTTAGATGCCACTAGCAGAATAGCATGGGAAAATAGAATAACATTGGATAAGTTATTGGCAGGAAAAGGAGGACACTCCTAGTAGAATCTTGTCAGAAGAATTAGCAGAGAATTCAGAAACTAATTAGCCATCCTGTGTAAGGAGATCCTTGCAGAAGTTAATAGACTTTTAAGAAGTGGGATGTAAATATTAGCCAAATTTGAGGGGTAAGAAAAGGATATGGAAACCAAATTTTAAAAAGGGGGGAGAATCATGAGAAATTGGTTTATTTGGTTTCCACAATTTAAAAATTAAGTTGGAGAAGTGAAACTTAAATTAGGAAATTGAAATCCACTGGGATATTGGACATATATTGGGGATAGAGGCTATCTTATCAATAGAATATTATAATGTAAGCTCCTAAGGGAGAGGAACTGAGTTTTGTAATGTGGGCTGGTGGCCTGAGATTTGAAAAGAATCTTTTGTTCTTGGTCTTTAACTTTCTAAAGTTATCTTCCCCTTCTAGAATGTAATGGACTGGGTTGAGTGGGAAACACCCTAGCTCTGTTCAGCATTTGATAGTCTCAGACTTTCTTACCTCATTTTTCAGAAACTGTGCTTTAGAAACCCCAGCCAATGGAGAAAGGAGCCAAGGAAACTTGTGTTTGGGAATAAAAAAGGGAATGCCCTTTGCCCTTGTTTGTGTCTCTAAATTTACACTTTGTGAATTAGAGACTGTGCACCATTTCTCATGAGAAATAAACTTTTTGCGATTGTTTTAGTGGTTGCTACTGTCCCACATACCTATATACCTAGAATGGCATAAAAATGTCTTGAGTGAAAAGGTATCGCAAATGAAAAAATGTTAAGAAACCCTGGTCTATAGAACCTTTTTCAAAGTAATGTTTCTAAATGCACAAAGCACAAAAGATCATATTAAATAAAGTTAGCAAAAAAAAATTTAAAAAATCAGCAAATTCACACAGAAACTCCAGGGTGAAAATCTCTGAACAAAGGGATCTCCAAGGTTTGTTTCCATTCTACTAGAATCTCTATATTTTGTAATATAATCTACAATCTTTTTGATGAAGGGAGATGGTGCTGATGAGGTGCATGAAAGAAGGAAGATGGTGTGGGACCCCCCTTTAGCCAGTCGTGGACTTTGTGAAGAATCTACGAATCCCTATTGAATGTGGCAAGCCATCTATATGGTAAAAAAGGAGAGAAGTTTATTTCACTGAAAAGAACAGAATCTTGTCAGTGGGCAAAGGCCAGCTAGGGCTTTCCCCTCGGTGGGTTTACACTGAGCAGGAGCTCAGTGGGTCTTTCCCTTGTGGGAAACCAGCCAAGACTTGGGCTTCAAAGTTGTCCTTTTATTTTGCCTTCTACAGCTTCAGGCTGGTGAGATTAAGGGCTAGTATCTGTAAAAGGCTGTGATTAGCACCCTAGGCCAAGATTTCTGATTGAATTGCAAATTTGCCCATGAATAGGTGGGTGGGGGCCCCTCCTATCTCCACCTGAGAGTTTTTGAGATTTGGGGTCTCTCCATCCCTCCCCCCCATGATCTGGAGACACACAATCTAGGACAGTTTACATCATTTTCCTTAAAGAAAAGTAACTTAACTATCTAACCACCTCTATGCTCTTACCACTTTGTGTGTGTGTGTGTGTGTGTGCATGTGCATGCGTGTGTATGTGTGTGTGTGTGTAGCAGAACAATATTTTAGAAAGAAGTCTTCCAAATTTCTCCCCATTTTCTATTCAAGTCTTTTAGTTGAAGGTTGCATTACATAAATTATGAATTCCCATTTCACAATCACTTTGGAAGGTAGCAAAAATGAAATCAGCCATGTATCACTGTTTTTTGCATATAATTTAGAGCCCACCACCTCATCTTACTCTAAGAGGTTTTCTAGTTAAAGAAGTTCCATTTAACTTTTTTGTTTAAAAAAGAAGCCATGGAGGCAAAGATAGGATCACTCTTCAAAGACAGGATCTTTAAAATGAGCATAGGGTCATACATCTAAAGCTGGAAGAGACTCAGACCTTATCTAACTCAAATGCATTGATTTTATAGATGAGAAGAAATGCAAGTGACTTGTCCAGTCTCACATAGACAGGAAGATAGAATCTGAAAACAGGTCTCTGACTCAAAGTGTTTTTCTATTGTACTGCACTGGCTTTTCTGTGTGTGTGTGTGTGTGTGTGTGTGTGTGTGTGTACATGTGTGTTCACACACATATAAATATATAAATATATATATATACATACATTCTCAAACCAAAGTGAAGGCTTTATATATATATATATATATATATATATATATATATATATTTATTTTTTTTTATCTCCCACTCCTAAAGTTAGGGGTGGGAGATAAAAAAATGAAATTTTTATTTCTCAACATTTATCTATATGCAAAATTCACAATCACTATCCATATCATTACCATCATTATCTGAAATAATTTTCATTCATGATTTTTCTATTTTAGAAACTTAATCACCATAGGCATGAACATTATTATTATTATTATTTTACTTTGGAGGAGTGCTGTCTCCTGTAATAATTCATAAAATGCATTTTCTGAAGCTAGGATTAACTGACTGCTTTCTGATGTGCTCACATATCCCTGAGGTACTAGATACACTGCTGATGCTATGAAAATGGCATGTAGGTTAGAAATTAGGTTAGAAAAAATGTTCACTATGCCCATTTCTTTCCCTAAGGGGGGGATGCGAAAATGTAATGAGCTGTGTGAGGGTATTTTATTCTCACTTGATTTTTCCCTAACTACAACTGTAGAAACAAAAGGAGAAAAACTAGAGAGAGAAAGGGAAGAACAATGGATTCAGGATAAAAGGAGCAGAACTCAAATCCCACCTCTACCCTTTACTACCTTTTCCCTTTAATTCATAATTGTTTATAAAGTGCCCACTTTATACAAGGCTCATTGCTAGGTGCTGAGGATAATTAAACAGAAACTTCCTTCAAGGAATTTACATTTTATCGGAAGAGAAAACATATGTTCATATATAAAAAATAAAAACAAGGTCATTGCAGTGGAAAAGGCACTGCCTTCTAGTGGTACTTATTAAAATTCATTCTATTTGATTTCTTCTTAAATGTATAAAAGTCATCTTGAAATTCAAATTTTTCAACCAAGTTTTAGTTAACTTTCTTGGAGTGTAATTAAGAAATATACTGACTACATATTTTTTGTTTTTCTCTCAGGATATAAATAAAGTGGAAAATAGTAAATAAAATCAGTTAAATGAAATCATCACTTGACTAAAACTACCTGAAGTAAATTACTAAGATTATATATCTACATAAAATCTGAATTAGCTAATGTTGGGACAAAAAAGATGACAAAAGTCAGAAACAGTATTTTATTGCTATAAATGGAATAGTTTTCTGTGACTTTTGGTAGTCTTCTACTACTAGTTTAGTTTAAATAGACAATAAAAGATGCCAATCTCTCAAACATGGAGCTTCTCAACTAAAGTCACACCTTTGACTGCTCTCAACATTTTTTGGCAGCATACTTGGCAGGAAAACATTAACAAAGTATATAAAATGACACTATAGTATGCCATTACTTAAAACATTTTCTGAGTGTCATTTTTTTCTTTAAGCTTCTCCCTTTATATGCTTTCTCTCACACAGCAATTGAGATTTGTTTGGTCTACCTTAGTCCATCACTAGAGATGTTCAATGGTATTAGATTGTCTATTCAATTCAGGATGTCATAATTTTCTCTCTTTTATATGAATGTAAAACAGATCTTCATGACAGTACATACTAGCATCTAGAAAAACCTATCCAGATTTTACACTAGACAAAAAAAAAATCATAAATGTAACACCTGCCAAAACTACAGCTTATCTCTTTTTTCTGTTTGAAAGTTAGCATTTATGCCTCTCAAGGACTAAGATTTTGTAAAACATAAATAGAAATCTAAACAGATTATTAACAAGCAAAACATCAATTGACAATAAATTAAATGTTAACCTTTATGTAGGTATTTGTGATATTAAAACAGTAATAATTGGTAAAATGACTTTTATAAATAACAAAAAATTCTTTGAGCACCTCAGGTATGCATTGTTAATATTATAGGAAATAAAATTAATTATAATAACAACTCACATTTACATATATAAAGAGCTTTATATATATTTTCTCATTGAAGTCCTAAAACAATTTCTTGAGAAATGTCAAGGAATGTAGAATTTTAAAAAATTACATTGAAGAAAATTTTCAGCAAGGTTAAGTGATTTGTCTAATGTTACACATAAAGGGATAGAAATGATACCCAACCTAGATCTTCCAACTTTAACTTTTGTGCTTTTATTATATTTGCTGCTCCTGCTGTCTAGGACATTTCAATCTACTAGGTAGTCAAGACCTAAGTATACACAACTAACTAAGAATTTTAAGATAATAAGAAAATATATGTCATAAAATAACAAATGATTCAAAAACAACAAAGATTTTGGCTGAATAGATGATAAAAACAAATCAACAACAACAACAGCAGCAGCAATAAACTTTATAACAAATAAAATTGTCTGTAAGTAGACTTTTCTTGGTTGTAGTTTTGCCAGACTATCTTGATTCAAGAGAAGGTTAGAAGGAAGATCACTTATCAAGGAAGTTGTTTTTTGTTTTTGTTTTTGTTTTTTTTTAAAAAGGTTTCAGGTCAGACTTAAGAGTAGATGACCTTGGAGGCCCCTTCCAAACTTGAGATTATATAAATAAATTCCAAATCAGAGCAATAAACAATAAGGAATATGAGTTCAGAGGAAAATGAGATCACTGTGAACTAGGATTGCCAAGAAAGGTTTAATGGATATGGACCTTAAAGAATGAATAGGATTCAAAAAACAAAGGGTATTCTTTGCAGAAGAAAAAGCTTGGACAGACTTGGAAGCAGGAATAGTTATGACATATTGACAAGGTAAAAAATGGAGGGGGGAAGAATTAGAGATACAGATGTAATGCTAGGTTGGCTCCAGGTTTTAAATACCCTTGAAACAAAGTGAGAGAGTTTAAATTATCAATCAATCAATGAACATTTATTAATCACCTTCTATATGTCAAACACTATGCTAAATGCTAGGGATTTAAAAAAAAAAAAGGAGGGGGGCGGAAAGAATAGTCCCTGCTATTAAGGAGTATACAATCTGATGGAGACAACATGAAAATTTTATATACATACAAACACACACATATGTCAAGCTATAAAAATGATAAATAGGAAATTATAAATAGGGAAAACAGTAGAATTAAGAAGGGTTTGGGAAAGCTTTCTATAGAAGGTGATATTTTTATTGGAACTTAAAGGAAGTTAGGAGAGCCAAGAGGTGAAGATGAGGAAGGAATAAGTTCCAGGAAAAGGGGACAGCTAGTAAAAATACCTAGAGCCAAGAGATGAAGTGTCTTGTTCATGGTATAGCCAGAAGGCTATTATCAGGGGATGGAAAAATACATATAAGTAAGACCACAAAGGTAGGAGGGACAAAGTGATGAAAGATTTTGAATGCCAAGTAGAGCATTTGAATTAGATTTTGGAGGCAATAGGAATTCACTGGAATTTACTGAATGTATACATGTGGGGGGGGGGAGAGGAGTAGTGGACTGCTTGGGGTGGGATAGGGTGATGTTTGATAAAATTGGACTTGTATTTTAGGGAAATCACTTTAGTGGTTGAATGGAGGATTGATTAGCATTGGAAAAAGATTTGAGGCAGGCAGACTTTAGAGGCACTGGCTTTTGCAATAATCTAGTTTTGTGGTGATAAGGTCTACTTTAGGATGTTGCAGCTCAAAGGGCCAAGGGAAGGGCCAAGTGAGATTAAGAAGCCTGAGGGAGTGGTAGGATAGTGTTGCACTCCACAGTAATGGTCAAGGTAGGAGTTAGGACCTTTAAGTGAAAAGATAATAAATTCTGTTTTGGACATGATAAGGTTAAAGAATTTTTATTGGACATCCAGTTCAACAGGTCTGAAAGGCAGTTGAAGATATAAGATTTGAGGTAAGATTTTAAAATATCTTATTTATCACATAAAGAAGAAATCTTTTTCATTTTGATCTATTCTTACCCACATCATGGGCCCTGTGGGCACAATGGATAAAGCATCAGACCTGAAGTCAGGAAGTCTCATTTTCCAGAATTCAAATCCAGCCTCAAATACTTACTACCTGTGTGCCCACCGGCAAGTCACTTAACCCTGTTTGCCTAGGTCCTCATCTGTAAAAGGAACTGGAGAAGGAAATGATAAGCCACTCTAGTATGTTTGCCAAGAAAACCTCAAAATGGGGTCATAAAGAATCAGACACAAGTGTAATGGCTGACAAACAGCAACCTATGTAATATTTTTATTGCTGATTTAACAAAATTCCTATTTAGTTATGTTCCCAAAGATATCTTTCTTTTTTTTTTTAAATTTATACTTCTATATTTTTTCCCTATAATATACACTCTTTTTCATTTATTTATCTAGTCATGTATTATCTAAATTGAATGCCAATGGAATCCAGTTAAAATTACTGCTAATCATCAGGGAACAAGGAAATCAGGATCTTAACAAAGTCAGCTTATTTATTCTCAATGCACACTATGCTAATGTGCTTAAATTAAAGAAATTGCAACGGGTATTGTTTTAAGATTTATACCATATTCAATTATTAGAACAAACCCCTTATGTAAACCCAAGCTGCTCTCTGTGGTAGCTGTGAAATGATAATTTGACAAAGCCTAGCCCAAGAGAAAGAAAGAGTCCAATAACAGTGGCTATTTTGCTAGGGTTGCTAAAAAAATTGAAAGGAAGCAATTATAGATGTTCTAGTGCAGATGACAATGAAAGACACAACTTAAGACAGCACTGAACTTACATTAGTCTTTTTGACACATTCCTGCGGTGTGATTTATTATGTAGACAATCAGCTCTATTTCTCACATTTGATATCCTTGGAATCATTTGAAATTTAAATTTTAATGGAAATTCATTAATTCCAAGGCCAAAAGAAGTGATTCTAATTGCTTTTGAGAATCAGGCTATGAAAGAATTCTTTGGCAGACTTATACAGTCTTTTCTCTTGTTTATCATTGGTTGCCTTGTAGGTACTTAATTGAAGGTCCTCTGATTATCAGCATGGGTTGACATCAATGCACTCGATGAATTTTAAGCAGGGGGCCAGATGTTTTAAGGATCAGCAGAGGCATCAATAGCATGCTAGTTGAATAATAAAATTTTAATTATCTGCATGAAGCAAATAAAAAGCATAAGCTTTCTTTATTCTGAAGGAGAAGATTAATGCCGAGGCACAGGGTGTTTTAAAGTATTAAATGGTTATAGGGAACTTGTGGTTATCTACTCTTTGGTTTATTAGAACCATCAATTTATCTTTATCCCTACAAAATTTATCTATCTATGGCTAGACACATGTCTGTTGTTCTGTATGTGTGTGTTTCCTTATCAGATGGCACAGTTAGTTGATAGAAAGATGCTTTAGAGGACAATTGAAAAAAAGAAAAACCTTTAAGAAGCTGAGAAAAATAGAAGATGGCAAGTAGTATAGAAGAACTTATATTTTCAGCTGATGTACTACTTTGAAATTTGCTGAGATCTGAATTAATACACTTGTCTTTTTTGGTATTCTGATTTATTACTAATTTGGGTCATATAGTTACTTCCAAAACCTTCCAATTGAAATCATGACTAAATATACATAAAATATTACATATATATACACATGTGTATATATGTACACATATATATTTATGTCTGAATGTATGTGAAAAAATAGAGACAGAAGCTAAGGAGGGAATGAATATAACACAAGTTAGATCCTCCCCAAGAAATGAAATATGATGTTTCTAGTAAGACAATTTTTACTTGGAGAATCTACCCTCTCTTGATTTTCTCTATCTTGCCACAGAAGTCCCTATATCCTAAAAGCTGAAGCTACCCTATAACTCCTCACATTGCAAGTACCTTTTACCCTGAAGCCCCTTCCCTCTGATTGGCTGATTCCTCCCAGAACTTCCATTGTAAAGAAAAGACCAGGTCAGTCATGCTTTATTCCTCTCCAGGTTCTATTCCTGTACTTTAGACATCCTGGATTTTCTCTATTATGCTCCTACAGGTGATTACTCCCCCCAACCCAGCTTTAATTATGTTCTGTAAGATTACTTTAGATTGTAAACTCCATTCTGATTAATTTGTATTAACGGGGCTTAGAGCACTGCTTGGTGTGTGTGTGTGTGTGTGTGTGTGTGTGTGTGTGTGTGTGTGTTTGTGTAAATGTATTAAGCATTTAATAAATATTTATTGACTTGACTGAATCCTTGGCAAATCAGAATTTGGTATTGTTCATTCCCAAGTTTCTGTGATTTGAAATAGAATCATACATTATTTCAGAGACTGAATCATGCAATGAGATGTAAGGATAAATATAAGCAGAGGATTTAAAATTACAAGTAACCACAGGCCATTTTATAATCCAAACATCCCGTTTTACAGAATCAGAAAATTAAGTGATCCTGCATCATTTTTTTAATTGATCTTATTTATAAGTAATTGATTTTGTGCTATAATTAATTGCTTTTGTCCTGTAATTGCGTAAGCTATAGTTCTTTGTCTCTGAATTTAATTCAGAGTTCAGCTGGCCAATAATTAACAAATTCATCTATTCTTGTCTAGAGGAATTTAATTGATCTTGGAAAATGTGTAAGAAAGCAAGGGAGTTTGAGCCTGTTATCTTTATGCCATCACACTTCTTCAAAGATGTCTATAAGTCTGGGCCACTATTTTGTACCTGAACTTAAAGAGCACTCCTTAATTTCATGACAGAAAAAAGAAGGTTATTGCTGGTCCCCACAGTCATATTATTTTCTGTGCCTCAGCTCTGTAACCAATCATGTTGCCCTTAATTCCATGATGTTTTTTGTTCTATACTTCCCTAAACACTATATTAAGAGAACTGTCCTCTTGCTTGGGTTCTTTGGCACTAATAGCAGTAAGTAATGGATCCATGGCCTTGCTAATAAATGCTATCTTGCTTGGACATCTGCCTCAGTTTATCTGCTTATCATTTATAGAAACAGAGCATAATCCCCAGGAAATAAACTTGTTTTGTTTTATAGTAATAGCAATGGTGCTAAATTAGATATTTGGAAAACAAAAGTAATAGTCCAAGAATCTTTAAAATCCAATTCTGATTTATGCTCTTAATTTTCATAGAAATAATTTCCATGACCATCATCTTATTTTGTTTGTACTTAAAAGTACCCTTTCAAGTATATTAAAATATTTTTTATCAATTTCCATCATATTTTGCCAATATGCTTTTGGAACTTAAATTATAATTAGTTTTAATTTCAGAATTTAATGTCAATTTGTCTTTTATTATTAGGAAATAATATTCTAGAAGAATTTAATATTATTAGCATTTTTGGATTATATCATAGCTTTAAAATATAATTTTGTACGTATGACAAATAATACATTCAGATTTTGTGCTATCCAACTTTTCTGCTTTATTATTTTATGGAATATAAATGACAAACACAATAGGAACTTGACATTTATTCCAGACATTTATATTTTATAAATATGTACTGACATCTTTAAAATACTGTGAAATTTTACAAAGCAGTCTGTCTGATCCCTTATATATTGTTGTTTATATTCTTTTACTTATAATTAAGAAAGCCTCAGTAGGAAGATAACACAAGTGATCATAACTACACATGATTTTAATTGATTATATCATTCTGATGTCCCAAATTTCTTTCTTTCAATACTTCCAGGATTTTATCAGTAAGCATATTACATTTGCATATACAAACTATAAGCTCTGGAAAACAGAATTTTTAAAGATCTGAGTGTGATAACTATATGTCAGTGTTGCAGAACTCCTGCATTCCCTCCATTGATGCATATAAACCGGTTATCTCTATTTGATAAACCATAGAGTTGCCTAGGGCCTTTGAAAACTTCTCCATATCCACAGAATTAACATGTGCCAAAATAATACTTGAGATCTTAACTCAAAAGTAAATCTATTATGTTACATTTCCTCTTACACTTATGTAAACAAGTGGAACAAACTTTCAAATATTCACTTGGTTTATATCTTGGTTATTTTGCAGCAAAACCACTATGTAACAGTTCCAAAAAGTTACTTTCAACTGGGATTTTGCTGGAACTAGCTTTTTTTTTTTTTTTAATTTTCAGTGTGAGAATATATACTTTTGAAATGGAATATTTTACAGATCAGGCCCGATTCATTTTTTTCTTATTTTTCAAGATTCTAAGAAAATGATGAGGAAAATGTGATTTAGGCCATAATCTGTGTGTCCTATCTATCCCTAGAGAACCAGTTATTAAACATTTTACCTCCTTTCCACAGCACACCCCTCCTTTCCAGCCCATAGATTATTTGTGAGTAGTATTTCACCAGAGACAAGGTGATATCAAATTTCTGACCATTCTGGTTCAGAAAACTATATAATTCAATTATTGTTTTTAAAAAATGTGTACATGTAACTGAAATGTTGCTAAGCAACATATTTACTATAAATATATTTAAATTAGGATAAAGATAGGAAATGGCATATATTCCATTTCAATAACAATTGATTAAAAATAAAATAATAATTTGCTTAAATATTTATTAAAAGCATTTATCAAATGCTTATTATATATAAAGTATCTAGACAAAATAAAAAGATCATTCCTTTTTTCTGGATATTCTCTCCCCTGATAATCTTACAACTAAACCTTTCAAACACCTTGTTTCTTTGTTGGTCTACTTTCTTTTTTTTTTTTTTTTTCTTAATTGTAGTAAGTACACATTGCAATATGAATCATGTTGGGAGAGAAAAATCAGAGCAAAAGGGCAAAACCATGAGAGAGATTTAAAAAAAAAACAACAAAAAACAACAAAAAACAGAAAAAAGAAGTGAATATAGCATGTGTAGATTTATATTCAGTCTACTTAGAATTTTTTCTGGATGCAGATGGTTTGTCCAAAGTCTATTGGGATGTTTTGGATCAATGAAGTATTGAGAAGAACCAAGCCTTTCATAGTTGATCATGGCACATTCTTGCTGTTACTGTGTACAATGTATTCCTGGTTCTGCTTGTTTTGCTCAGCATTATTTCATGTAAATCTTTCCAGTCCTTTCTATGTTCCGCTTGTACATCATTTTTTATAGAACAGTAATATTCCAATACCTTCATGTACTACAACTTGTTCAGCCATTCCCCAAATGATGGGCATCTACTCATTTTCCAATTCTTTGCTACCACAAAAAGAGCGGCTTCAAACATTTTGCACATGTGGGTCCCTTTCCCTCCTTGGATTTCTTTGGGATATAGACCCAGTAGAAAACTGCTGGGTCAAAGGGTATGTACAATTTGATAACTTTTTGAGCATAGTTCCAAATTGCTCTCCAGAATGGTTGGATCCATTCACAGTTCCACCAACAATGTATCAGTGTCCCTGTTTTCCCACATCCTCTCCAACATTTGTTATTATTTTTTCCTGTTATCTTAGCAAATCTGACAAGTGTGTAGTGGTATCTCAGAGTTGTCTTAATTTGCATTTCTCTAATCAATAGTGATTTGGAACATCTTTTCATATAACTAGAGATAGTTTTAATTTCTTCATCTGAAAATTGTCTGTTCATATCTTTTGACCATTTATCATTTGGAGAATGGCTTGAATTCTTATAAATTTGAGTCAATTCTCGATATATTTTAGAAATGAGGCCTTTATCAGAACCTTTGGATGTAAAAATGTTTTCCCAGTTTACTGCTTCCCTTCTAATCTTGTCTGCATTTATTTTGTTTGTACAAAAACTTTTTAACTTAGTCTAATTAAAATTATCTATCTGGTATTCAATTAAGATTTACAGTTCTTTTTTGGACACAAATTCCTTCCTTCTTCATAGATCTGAGAGGTAAACTATCCTATGTTCCTCTAATTTGGGTATAATATCACTCTTTATATCTAAATCATGAACCCATTTAGATCTTATCTTGGTATGTGATGTTAGGTGTGGGTCAAGCCCTAATTTCTTCCATATTAGTTTTCAATTTTCCCAGCAGTTTTTGTCAAATAGTGAGTTCTTATCCCAAAAGTTGGAGTCTTTGGGTTTGTCAGACACTAGATTGCTATAGTTATTGCCTATTTTGTCTTGTGATCCTATCCTATTCCACTGATTGACTACTCTATTTCTTAGCCAGGACCAAACTACACCTTAAAATTTCAGTAAATTTGACTTTAAATTCTCCACTCAGCAGAATGAGAGGCCATTGCATTCATCAGCTCTTTTCAGCACAGTTGGTGAATCCATTGCTACTACATTTGATTTTATAGCTTATGCTACCAAATTCATATCATTTTTTAATTCCCCCACTCCTGTGACAGTCATCAGCTACCTAAGACTAATACTCTCCATTCAACCCCATTTATGTCTTCCACATCTTTCCCATCATATCCTATTTCATCTCTGTCTTCCCCTTCTGTTGTACTCTTTAGAATTCCCATTTCATTGTGAATAAATTTCCCTTAATTTTAGTGTATCACAGTTCTTCCTCAACTCTTCATTTTTCCTCATCTTAATATTTAGTGACTCAGTTTTATCTTTTCTATTTTCATGTCTTTCACTTGGTTTTGCTTCTTCAACTATCTCCTAATTCAGTTCTTCTTTACTTCTTCCTAAATTAATGCAAGTTTCCTAATTTCAATTCACTTATTCCAAAGTTTCTTCCCTCTCTAAACTATCTTCTAAAATATATATCTAAGTGATTTTTCTAGAGAAAAGGATAGACCATATCACTCTAGTGATTTTATTATTACATCTGGATAAATGCAAACACCTTTGTTTATTGTATATCTTTGTTTGGTATGTAAGGACCTTCAAGACCTGGCTCCAAATTATCTTTCTAGGCTCATTATACAATATTCACCCTGTGGTCTAATCAGTTGGTCTTCTTACTCATGCTTTATATTTCTCATGTCATTTGTGAAAAACACATTTCTTGGTTCTAAACTATTTTAGTCTGTCCTCCATAGCTGGAATATACTCCTGCCTCACCTCTGCCTCCTAGAATTTCTTCTTAGGATCTCAGTTTATGGCATCTTCTATGTGAAGCTGTTCCTGAGCTCTTCAGTTGCTAATGTCCTCATGAAAATATTGTGTTTATGTATTTATTTATATTTATATAGAAGTAAAAGTACATCTTTTCTAATCTAGTAGAATGTAAACTCTGAGGGAATTCACTCCCTCCACCTCATTGTATTTTTAGATGTTATAAAAATATTTTATTATAAAAAATGTTGATCTTGACATTTTGGGCCCTAAAATAAAACTATGGATATAATGCTTATTTCCAACACTTCCACGTTTGTCTTAATATAATAGGTTTTTCTATATGGTAATCATAAATAGACTAGAACATATAACACAAGCCTGACTTGCATACATGAAATGGCATAGGAAAAATCATTAATGGAATGTATCAACAGAAAAGAAGGTAGACAAGGCACTTGGCTCCACCAATGTACTGACACTGGACACAACAAACATTCATTCCTTATTTACTAATACCAGGTACTTTGCTAAGCAATGGGGAGGTAAGATAAAGATACAAAAAAAAAAAAAAAAAAAAAAAACCAAACAACCCCCCTCCCCCCAAAAAAATCCTACTTTTTGCTCTAAAGGAGCTTACTTTCTACTGACAGATACAATTTATATACAAAGATAATGCATGGTCGTAGTAAGGGTTTAATAAATGCGTTTATAATGTTTAATAAATTCAAGTTTTCATTCCCCTTAAACTAAATGGATGAATCTCTTGATCCCCAGCTATGAAGTAAAGCAAGTAAAACTCTATGCCAAAAAGTCAATCAGATTCACAATAAAAATCTGGTAAGCTGGTTAATTAAATTCAATTTAACAAGCATTTATTAAGGTTTTGTTGTTGTTGTTGTTGTTGTTGTTGTTGTTGTTTTGTTTTTTGGTCAGACTCCATGCTGAGTTCTGGGAATACAAGGACAAAGAAAAAACAGACCTGGCCAGGGCTTTATGCAAATAAAGTAAATACCAAATATATGCAAAATCAATACAAGGTAATTGGACATGGGATGTTGGCAACTAGCATCTAGGCTGATCAAAAAGCTTCTAGTTGGAGATGGAAATGGAGCCAAATCTTGGGGAATAAGGGTTCTAAAAGGCTGAGGTGGAGATGGAGAATATTTCAGGCATGAGGGGAACAACCTGTGCCAAGGCACAGAGATTTGAAAACCATTAGGCCACATACATAAGAATTTCAATATAAACTGAAAATATTCATAGCCTTGAAACAGCATTTCAAAATGATGGATATGCTTTATATTGTCATAATTATATCCCAAAGTTCCATAATTTCTTCAGCATGGTTACTCTTCCTCTATGCCTTCAAAAAAGGTCTTTATGAGTTACTGTGGCTGAAAAATTATCACCAGTTGACTCCTTCTTTGTAATTAAAGCCATAGTCTTACTTAAAGCCTTTTTAGCCTAATGTCTTCTTTGCCTTTTGGAATATCTGGTTCCAGGCCCTTCTATCCTTCAGTGTGGAGGCTAACAGATTGTGTGTGATTATAATTATAGATCCTCCGTATTTGAATTGTTTCTTTCTAGCTGCTAGCAATATCTTTTCCTTGTTGCGATAGTCCTGAAATTTAGCCACAATATTCCTTGGGGTTTTAATTTTGGGGTCTCTTTCAGGAGGTAATCAATGAATTCTTTCAATGGTGATTTTGCCTTCTGATTCTACAACTTCAGGGCAGTTTTCTTTCAGGATTTCCTGTAAGATAGTGTTTAGATTCTTTTTTTCATCATGGCTTTCAGGAAGTCCAATAATCCTTAGATTGTCTCTCCTAGATCATTTTCCAAGTCGGTTGTTTTTCCAAGGAGATATTTCATATTTTCTTGTATTTTTTCATTTTTTTTTGTTTTTGTTTGACTGATTCTTGAAATCTTATTGAGTCATTCACTTGCATTTGTTCAGTTCTAATTTTTAAAGTATTGTTTTCTTCGGTCACCTTTTTCAGCTCCTTTTGTAAATGGCCAATGTGTTCATTGCGTACTTTTTCCACTTCCCCAATTTTGTTTTTCAATGCATGTCTATTTCCAATTCTCCAATTTTGTTTTTCAATGCATTTTTATCTATTTCTAATTCCTCAATTTTGTTTTTCAGTGCATTATTGTTTATTTCCAATTCACCAATTTTGTGTTTCAGTAAATTGGTGTTTTTATCATATCTCTTTTGGAGGGCTTCTTGTACTGATCTCAATTCATTTCCCCATTTATCATCTAGCTCTCCTTTGAGATTCCTCATGCAGTCTTCCAGGAAAGCCTTGTGAAATGGGGACCAGCTCATGTCTCCCTTTGTGGCTTCCACTGTAGTTGCTTTCAGAACCTCAGGTTCTGGGGTCTGCCCTTCTTTCTCTCCATAAAAGCTATCTAGCTTCTTTCTGTCTTGCTTCAGAGACACTCACCAGCTGTTTAAAGTTTCTGCCACGCTGAGTCCTGCCCAGTTTCCTGCCCTGTCTCCCGGAGGCCCGGCAAACTGCTCACCCCTTTCCCTGATTGAAACAGACCTACTCTTCAAAGGTTAATTTCTGCAAGAAATACTTCGTAGCCCAAATATTTCTGGGTTCATTGACTCAAAAATCAGGTCAGAGGCTTATTTTACTGATGATTTGAGAGAAGGTCAGAGGAGGACACAGAGTCATGGCTTCATTCTACCATCTTGGCTCCACCCCCAGCCTAATGTCTTCAAGAACTCAATCACAACAAAGCATGGAAAGAGAGGACTTTAGGAAAAGGTCACGAAGAGCTGGTGATGATTTTTCAAATTGATTTTTAAAATGTAAAGCTGAGCTAGGCTATTTTTCCTTTAGAAAACCTGAAAGGCTGCCAGATTCAAGTATTAATAATCTTTGAACTAATTGCTTAAGCAAATAAGTATCCAGTCAACTTCCTTTGGGACACAGAATGAAAGAAAGGATATGGCAATGTGGCAATAAAAGTAGAAAGCTATCATTTTATAATGCTAACCCTCAAGTGCAGTTCTGGCTCACTTAATTTAATTAAAAATAAATATATTCTTGTTTATATTTGTAGTGATTATAAGAACTACTCAGATAGCATTGTGACAAGATTTTAGAATTAGTTCAGCACCTCAAATTCTATCTGTTGTGGCTAAAGGCAAAACAAAAACAAGAAAAATACCTATATGATGCACACTAAATCCAATATTAACTCAAATAATAAGGCTAATGTCTAATATAGACGGAAACAATAATAGACTTGATCATTTGGGAGCAATGTAAAGACACAACAAAACAAAAGCAAACCAAAAAAAAATATATCCTTGATCATTTGGGATCAATGTATTTTCAAGATTCCAAGAGAATTTAAAAAAGGCATTTCAACTTTGGGAAAATTGGTATGGTGGGAAACTTAAGATATTGAGAGGAGAAAAAAAGAAGTTAGTCAATACTTGATTAAATGAAAACAAATTTGCTTTCTTTTGGTAAACTACTAAAATTTTGATACAATGATATTTCTAAAAAACATTGATTACGATGTTGTTATTAAATATGGCAGGCACCTTGAATCTTAAAAGGATTCTTGAAGAATAGGAAAGGAAAAAAAGACATTTATTAAACATCTTCTATATGCTAGGCACTTTACTATAGGTGAAACAGCCTTTGTTAGGCTTATAGCCCAAAACAGTTTTTGTAAAGTACTTAGCACAATGCCTAGCATATAGTAGGATATAAATATTTGTTCTCTTCCCATTTCCTTTTACAAATATTATCTCATTTGATCCTTACAAAAACTATGTGATATAGGAATACCTATTTTCCCCATTTTATGGTTAGGAAAATTGTGGCAAAGTAGTTTAAGAGATCACATAGCCAATAAAAGCCTGAAGCCAGATTTGAATTCAGGTCTTAATAACTCCTTTTCTAGCGTTCTATGAATTATACCACCTACCTCCCTCAAGAATGTTAATACATGAGGAGATTCAAGGCAATTCCAATAGACATGATAAAAAGAGTTATATGCATCCATAGAGAACTATGGAGACTGAAAGTGGATCAAAACATAGTATTTTCACTTTGTTGTTGTTTATTTGCTTCTTTGTTTTTTGTTTCTCTAGTCTCCTCCTCCCCATCTGATTTTTCTTAATGAATATGGAAATATGTTCAGAAGAATTGCAGATATTTAACTTATATCAGATTGCTTGCTGTCTAGGGGAGGGAGAAGAGAGTGAGAGGAGAAAAATTTGGAACACAAGGTTTTGCAAAGGTGAATGTTGAAAACTGCCTTTACATGTTATTTGGAAAAATAAAATACT
Source organism: Myrmecobius fasciatus (assembly GCA_023553655.1). Lineage (NCBI taxonomy): Eukaryota > Metazoa > Chordata > Mammalia > Dasyuromorphia > Myrmecobiidae > Myrmecobius > Myrmecobius fasciatus. The sequence goes on along the minus strand of JAJPUD010000847.1, from coordinate 4,412 downwards.
ATTAATAAAAAAGAATGTTAATATTTTCTGATGGCTATAGAATATTGAATTGACATTTTGTGATCACATGAAAAATGATAAAAAAAAGTTCTATTGTGAATTTACTATCAGTTTTTCACTCTTAAGTTTTTATGTCTTTCTACATGTTTTAATCTTTTAATTTGAAGGTCACTCATAACCAATAAAAACCTTTTCAATGAAGCATTTAAAGTATGACTGGATTAATGATTGCATACAATTTCAATCATTTAATTCTGCTTCATCAAATTAGCCTTCAAAATCTACAGACCATCTGTGAAAATCCAGTTGACTTCTCAGGGATGCATTTGCCCTATTTCTGTGCTCAGTATAGTTATCAATTTTTCACACCAACTTGAATTCTGGACCTCTGGTACCCTATTTCCTCTGAATTCAACATCTGATAAAAACTTTGATAAGCATAGCAGACATTAATTACTTGAATTTCATAAATTAAACTCACTAAAATCATTCTGTTCCCACTTTTTAATGATTCTGTCATCTCAAGAATTTTATATCCCCTCTCCATTAAAATTCTCCTCTTGAGAATGATAAAATTGAAAGAATATGGTATGATGGAAAGATACAAGCCAGAAGGCCTAGGTTTTGGTTTTGCCCCTTATAAGTTGTGTAAACTTAATCATGTTATTTGTGCTTTCTGAGTCTTAGTTTCCTTATTAATAAAATGGAAACAATAGTCCATGTGTAACTCATTGTGGATATTAAATGGAATAATGAAAGAACATTATAATAAGATAATACAATTATATTATTTTTATGATTTTTAAAGAGAAAGAAGTCTGGAATTTTAATAATGTAAAGGAAAAACATATACTACTTAGAGGAAACCTCCAACCTACAAATACGTTTGCATCCAAAAAAGATTTGTCAGTCTGAAAATCACAATACACTTTTCTATGGAAACAAAATAATTAGGTTCATAAACCAGACCATGCAAGTCTAAATTCAATATAGAACTAAACAATACCATAAAATATTTTACTGCAAAAATTGTTTTCAACTAGGAATGCCCAGAAAAGATGCACAGACTAATTTAACAACATTTATTATTACCTCTTATGCAATCTCCACAAATGGCCCTCATCAAGGTTAGGATAAGCAGAGAGAGTGAGGATGGAAGAGAATAATTACTGAAGTTTGTCTCCTTTTCTATACTAGTTTTGCTTTCCCAGACCCCACCCTGGTTCAACTATGGGATAAAATGATAAGCAGTGTTAAAGGAACAAATCTAGGGGCTTTTGCAAAAGTAGTGTATATAATGGAAGAGAAAAAAAGGGAAGGAAATTCTAGATGGCATCAACAAAGAAGGAGGGGGAATATTTGTGGACATTAGGTCATATCTCTGTAGCAATTATTAATGTGTAAGGAGTATAATTAAGTCAAGAATTGGTTTATTAGGTTATCTTTATGTCTCATCATTATTTCTACTTATAAACAGAATTGTATTTATGCTAAAAATTTATATTAAATAATTTATATTAAAAATTCAAACATTCAGTGTTATTTAGTGTTATCTATATTCACTCAGTTGCTGTATCAAAGTGAGATGCATTAGCTGGCTCAGGCAGCCATGGACTGGTAGCCAAAGCAGGCATTAAACAGCAGAATTCTGTACAAATAACACATTTCTGCACTTTCCAGTTCCTATACTACCCCATCTGGATCTTCCATTACTTCTAGTCAAGCTTACTGGAACTTCCCATTCCTCCCTTTTGGCTTGGTTGTTACATCTGATCCCATTCTCTTCTCCATTGAAATCCTACTGAGTTTGCTGACCCATACCCTGCCTATGGGACTTATGATGCTAGACTAGCCCCACTGATGTCTACATTAGTAAACATTTTGTTGCTGTTGTTCAGTTGTTTTTACTCTTGTCCAATTCTTCATGACCTCATTTGCAGTTTTCTTAACAAAGATACTAGTTTGCAATTTTCTTCTCCAGGAGAAATCTGAGGTAAATATGTTTAAGTGACTTGCCCAGGATCACAGTAAGTTTTTGAGGTCAAATTTGAACTCAGAAAGATGGTCTTCCTCATTCCAGGCACAGAATTCAATTTAATAAGCAGGTACCTTGAGTTAATAGAGAATGCACTGAAAAGTTAATTACATATAATTAAAATCTAAACTGTTTTCTTTTTTTCATTTTGTAATTTTCCTCTACTTAGGCAAACATTTTGAGAAAGCTGTTCCTAATTAATGCCTCCACTTCTCTTATTCATTTCTAATCCCTCTGTTGTCTGTATTCCATTCTTATCATTTGTAAATTTTCTCTTCAAAGTCAAAGATTATGCCTTAATTGCCACCCTTCTTGAATGCTCTACAATCTTTGATGTTAATGATGATCACTTTCTCCTGGATATACTTCCATGTGTAGGTTTTCACCATGCTACTCTCTCCCTATTTTCCTCTTATTTGTCTAACTACTTTTTGTCTTTATAGCTCTTCAAATAGGTATTGCCCAATAATTGTCATGACCGTTGTACTTTTCTCACTTTATGCTGCTTTTCTTGGTGATTCCATCTTGGATTCCTCTTGGATTAAATCACCATTGCAATGCAGATGAATCTTAGATTTATATAACATGTACTAACTTTTGTTCTGAGCTCCTTCCTGCTTCATATCACCAGCTGTCTCTTAGACATCTTGAATGAGGTAAACATTTCAAAAAATTCAACATCTTGGAAACTGTACTAATTAATTTCCTTATAACCCTCCCCTCTTCCTAATTTTCCTCTTATAGTTGAAGGCACCATCAATCTCACAATTAAGTAGCACCATAATCTTGGAATCATCCTCAGTTTCTCTCTTATATTTATTTCACATGGCCAATCTATTGTTGAATCTTATTTCTACCTACACATCTCTTATATATACATTCCCTGCTGTCAACTCACACACACCCTACTGGTAGTCTCTCATTACCATGCCTAGACCAGTATAATAGCCTTCTGGAGAGTGTCGCTGCATAAAGATTCTCCCCTACTCCAGTCCTTCCCTTGCTCACCTACCAAAGTGATCATCCTAAAGTGTGAATCCAACTCTGCCACACACTACCTTTCCACCCCTAGCCTAATAAACTCCAATGGTTGCTTATTTCTTGCATGATCAAATTCAATATCCTTTGTTTCATTTTTAAAATAATTCCCTATGAAGCCTCTTCCTGTTTTTTTTTCTGCCTTCTTACACTTTACTTTTCTGACCACTTTTTTTGTTCACAGTATCCGAGGTAGTATTCCAGATAGTCATTCTTTATGCCCTGCCCTTTTCCCCAGAATAGAATAAACATATAGACATCCATTACACATTTATAACTTAAAAATGGATTTTTATTTTAAAAAATCAGGAAATACCAACACCTTCTTTAAAAAAAAAAACAAAACCAACCACAACAAACCTAGAATACAAAATAGAAACAACTATTAGCAAATAGTCAGAATTCAGCAAAGTATCTGGCATGTGGTAGGTGGTTGATTTAAATATTGAGACAAAAGGAATGGGAAATTAGGGAGAGCAAAACCATTCCAAATTTTTTTTTTTTTTTTTTTTTTAGATCTGAAAAGGGTAATTAACACCAGTAACTATTATATGTCCTTTATTTTATTGATCAGAGAATGGCCATTAAAGCCAGTCTTCTGCGATTAATAAAGAATTCTGGACCTTATATCACAAGATCCCTGGAGCAATCAGATGGAGCTGGGTGGTGTTACTGTGGCTCCCTTATTTGTATTCCATTTTGCTCTTATAGGGAGAATTTTTTGTTCTATCTGTTCTTTTACATAACATTTAAAAGAATAAAATCTCTTGACCCCGGGGAACTGTCCTTATCCTCACTTTCATTATTTACCCTCAGGTTTAGACATAGTTATAGACCATTTCCATGTCTGGGCAGAGAATGATTTTCCAAAATACAATTTCCAAGATCTCAACAAGTTTTCAAATCCCTTTTCCTAACCCTGAAGAAATCAGTGGGAACATGTCAGAAAAGAAATCAACCCAAGCCTTTCTGAAAACATGGTTACACATCTAGCATTCTACATGAAGATAATTTTCAAGAAGGGTTATCTGTCATGTATATGTGCTATCTATTTCAATGTGATACTTATTGAGTTAAAACAAACAAACAATAATTCATAGTAAAAAAAAAGCACAACTTCCAGGTTAAAAAAAATCCACTAATAGAAAAAGAATATACTATCTATCCTGTTATTTTTCACATTACTTCATATGGTTCAATGAAATGCTTCATTAACTCAATATTTCAAAAATCAGTGACTAGTTCAGAGCTCGTATAGCAAGGTAGAACAAAACTCTGTGGATGAAAAATGTATTACCCAGCAGTCAAGTAGATGATGTCTTTCTTATCTTAGCAAGAG
>JAJPUD010000846.1:504757-553987 GCA_023553655.1 Myrmecobius fasciatus | reverse complement strand
AGTGATTTGGAGCACCTTTTCATATGACTATAAATAGTTTTAATTTCATCCTCTGAAAATTGTCTGTTCATATCCTTTGGCCATTTATTGATTGGAGAATGGCTTGAATTTTTATAAATATGAGACAATTCTCTATATATTTTAGAGATGAGACCTTTATCAGAACCCTTAAATGTAAAGATGATTTCCCAATTTATTGCTTCCCTCCTAATCTTGTCTGCATTGATTTTGTTTGTACAAAAACTTTTTAACTTAATATAGTCAAAGTTATCTATCTGGTTTTCAATTAAGAATTCCAGTTCTTCTTTGGACATAAATTTATTCCATCTCCACAGGTCTGAGAGGTAAACTATATTATGTTCCTCTAACTTGTTTACAAAATCACTCTTTATATCCAGATCATGAACCCATTTAGATCTTATCTTGGTATGTGGTGTTAGATGTGGGTCAAGCCCTAATTTCTTCCACACTAGTTTCCAGTTTTCCCAGCAGTTTTTGTCAAATAGTGAATATATTGCATCATTTTTTATGCAGGAGAAATCGTATCTACAAGAAAGAATAATCCGATAAAGGAAATACAATGCAAGCAAACCTCAATAGAGAACATGAAAATGTTATGTTGTGGTGCACGTTTCACATCCCTCTCTCTGGGTGTATGTGGCTTTCTTCACTGAACAATTGGAATTGGTTTGAAGCATTTCATTGTTGAAGAGAGCATGTCCCTTAGAACTGATCCTCATATAGTATTGTTGTTGCTGTGTATAATGATCTCCTGGTTCTGCTCATTTCACTCAGCATCAGTTCATGCAAGTCTCTCCAGGCCTCTCTGAAATCGTCTTGCTGGTCGTTTCTTACAGAGCAATAATATTCCATAACATTCATATACCATAATTTATTCAGCCACTCTCCAATTGATGGGCATCCATTCAGTTTCCAGTTTCTAGCCACTACAAAAAGGGCTGCCACAAACATTCTTGCACATGTGGGGCCCTTTCCTTCTTTTATGATTTCTTTGGGATATAAGCCCAGTAGAAACAGTTCTGGGTCAAAGGGTATGCATAGTTTGATAACTTTTTGAGCATAGCTCCAAATGGCTCTCCAGAATGGTTGGATCCATTCACAGTTCCACCAACAATGCATCAGTGTCCCAGTCTTCCCACATCCCCTCCAACATTCATCGTTATCTTTTCCTGTCATTTTAGCCAATCTGACAGGTGTGTAGAGGTACTTCAGAGTTGTCTTAATTTGCATTTCTCTGATCAATAGTGATTTGGAGCACCTTTTCATATGATTATAAATAGTTTTAATTTCATCATCTGAAAATCGTCTTCATATCCTTTGACCATTTATCAATTGGAGAATGGCTTGAATTCTTATAAATATGAGACAATTCTCTATATATCTTAGAAATGAGGCCTTTATCAGAACCATTAAATGTAAAGGTGATTTCCCAGTTTGATGCTTCCCTCCTAATCTTGTGTGCATTAGTTTTGTTTGTACAGAAACTTTTTAACTTAATATAATCAAAATTATCTATCTGGTATTCAATTAAGAGTTCCAGATCTTCTTTGGACATAAATTTATTCCATCTCCACAGGCTGAGAGGTAAACTATCCTATGTTCCTCTAATTTGGTTATAATATCACTCTTTATATCTAGATCATGAACCCATTTAGATCTTATCTTGGTGTGCGGTGTTAGGTGTGGGTCCAGCCTTAACTTCTTCCACACTAGTTTCCAATTTTCCCAGCAGTTTTTGCCGAATAGTGAGTACTTATCCCAAAAGCTGGGGTCTTTGGGTTTATCAAACACTAAATTGCTAAGGTTATTACCTAGCTTGTTCTGATATCCTATTCTATGCCACTGATTGACTGCTCTATTTCTCAGCCAGTACCAAATGGTTTTGATGACTGCTGCTTTATAATATAGTTTTAGATCTGGTATAGCAAGGCCGCCTTCATCTGTCTTGTTTTTCATTAATTCCCTTGAAATTATTGACCTTTTGTTCTTCCAAATGAACTTTGCTACTATTTTTTCCAGATGTGTAAAATAATTTCTTGGGAGTTTGACTGGTATGGCACTAAATAAGTAGATTAATTTAGGTAATGTTGTCATTTTTATTATATTTGCTCAGCCTACCCATGAGCACTTAATATTTTTCCAATTGACTAGGTCTGATTTTATTTGTGTGGAAAGTGTTTTGTAGTTTAGTTCATATAGTTTCTGACATTTTCTTGGGAGAAAGATTCCCAGATATTTTATGCTATCATCTGTTATTCTGAATGGAATTTCTTTTTCTATCTCTTGCTGCTGAACTTTGTTGGTAATATATAAAAATGCTGATGATTTATGTGGATTTATTTTGAATCCTGCAACTTTACTAAAGTTGTGAATTGTTTCTAGTAGTTTTTTAGTTGAGTCTCTACGGTGGTGAAGGGGAATTATTAAGTTAGAGCTGGAGAGATCAGGAAATTGTTCTTAAAAGATATTTATGTGTGAGCTGAGGCTTAAAGGAACCTACGCAGTGGCAGAGATAAAGAAGGGAGAATAATACTGTGTATTCTAAAAGTTTTGGTGATATTTTAATGCATTAATGTTTTATATTTATTTAACTACTAGAGTTCAAATAATATTGAATCAAATATCCTTTAATTATAAAAATATTAATGTTGATATTTAAATAAGTAATTATTTAATAGCTATTAAGTCTTAAAATCTGCTCTAAAACTTTTCTAACACTATTAATACTCTTGAAAAGTTGTAGGCATGTGTGAACAACCTTAAGTACCTAACAAAGGCAATTGTATTTACTCTTAGAAGTTATGAAGACCTGTTTTTTTAATCATGATTTTACTAATTTGTGTGACCTTAATAAATCACTGATGTTCTTTGAGCCTCATTTCCCTCACATGTAAAATTAGAGATTTAGATAAAATTATTTCTATAGTTTCTTCATATATAATGTTATGCTAATGAAAATACTACATTCATTATATGTGTATTATATGCCAAAAATAGTCATTAACTGTTCTATGTAAAATGTCTTTAGTGGAGTTTCCAACCATTCTTTTCTTAGCTCTGCCCTCTAAGATTTGAATCAATTCACAGATACCATGTAATATTAAATTTATAGATGGCACAAAAATGAAAATTATAGCTTTCACATTTTATGATAGTATTCAAAAGGCTTTTGATAGACTAAAATGGCACTAGCAAGACCATTATTTATGCTTCTTAATTTTTAAGTCATGATGAACGTTGGGCTCAAGAAACATGTGCTAAGCTCTTTACAATTATTATTTCATTTGAGCCTCACATTAGCCCTGGGAGGGAGGTGCTTTATTATCTCAATTTTATTTTTGGAAAAAAAAAGTAAGGCAAATGAAGGTTAAGTGACTTACCGGACAAGGTCACATTTAAACTTAAGTCTTCTTGAGTCTAGACTCCTTCTGTAGAAAAATCTCATTGAAGCTGAAATTTAATTCATTTTGAGCTCTTTACTGTTTCTCACAGAGTTATAAAGGACTCTGCATACCATTTAGTTCAACCTTCCTTGAATAAGACTTTTTTGTACAATGAATTTGATAGGTGATTGTCCAGTCTTTGATGACCTCCACTGAGGAGGATCCTACCACCTCCTAAAATATTCCATTGTACATTAAGGTAGTTCTAATGGTTAGAACGTTTTCTTTTACTTCAAACCTAAGTTTTACTCTGTAACTTCTACTCTTTATTTCATTTCTGTCTCCTTTTCTCATGACATTTTTTCATTTTCTTAAGAATTGTAATCATGCATTTTACTCAAGTTGCTTTTTCTCCAAGTTATATGTTCCTCATTTTTTTCACTTGATATTTATATGAGATTATTTCTGAGACATTCAGCAAATTCCTTGAATATGCTGGATATTCCCAAATTATCAATGTCTTTCCCAATTTGTGATTCTGAAATTGAATACAGCATGCCACATGTGATCTCTCTAGAAAATAGTATTATGAGCTCTACTGTTTTGGATACTAAGTTTTTCAGAACAGCCTAAGATTAGTTTAGTGATTGATTTTTGGGGAGGAAATAATATTGTCTTCATAGTGAATGTTTATGTCACTATAACGTAAGATTCCTTTCAAATGTTTTTTTGCCTAGTCCTCTATTCCTGATTCTGATATTTAACATGCATGTTTCTTAAGCCTAATGTTCATGATTTAAAAGTTAAGAAACATAAACATAATCTTGCTAGTGCTACCATTTTAGTCTATCAAAAGCCTTTTGGATCATATCATCAAAATGTGATAGCTATACCTCTCAGCTTTGTGCTGTCCATAAATTTAATAAACATGTTTTCTGTGCATTAATTCAAATTATTGAAATCTTAGAGGACAGAACAAAGAAAAAAATTGGTTGGAAACTCCATTAAAAACATTCTTTCAAATTTACATGGACCAGTTAATGACTATTTTTGGTACAGCTTTTTCAACCAATTCCAAGTCTGCATTTTTGTACTGTAGTCTAGTTAACATATTGCCATCTTCTCCACGAGAAGAATAGGATAAAAGATATAGAGCCATTCAACATTTTATCTTTTAATCAATTGATGTGATTAGAACCAGGGATACTATTCTAATTCAGAGTTTCTGATTCTTATGTCATATTAAGAATGCTACATATATATGTGTGTGTGTGTATATACACACATGTATATGTAAATCATATTTGTAAGTAAATTGTTAATGATAAGATGGTTAATTTCTGTTTTTTTTTCTGAATTGTATTGACATCTTTTTATATCATCTTAATTTCTAAGAGCTCAGAAAGAGTTCAAGGAGCTGTGTTAAGGATAAAGAATTTATTTAAAAAACAAAAAAAATAAGCATCAGTTCAGCAAAACCAACCAATATTACAGTTTTGTCTAATAGTACTTACTTATAGTATTTCACCTGCATATCCCTCACCTCTGCAAAGAAGGGAAAAGGTTCATTTTTCTCTTCCCCAGAGGAAAACGTTTTTGTCAATACTATTGATTTTTTTTTTGTTGTTGTTGTTTCCATTTCTGCTTTTGTATTCTTTTTTTATATTGCTTCACTGGATCTGTTTATTTCATACCACAATACTTCCTAGAAGGTTTCCTATATTCTTTGTATTCTTTATATGCATACTTTTTTACTGCAGAAGAATAGGCTAGTAATTTCATGTGTGAGGAATTTTTTAGCCACTCCTCAATTGATAAACTAAACATCAGTGTCTTACGGTTCTTTGCTAAATGATTTTTATTGACATACATTTTATGATGACAAGACTTTTATCATTTAAAATAAGTTCATATTTTAAAATATTACTTCTTATTTTTAATTACAGGCCACAGAAACATTGTTTAGAATGGGAGTAGCACGAGGAACCATCACAACTTTAAGAAATGGAGAAGTGAGTTCAAACTATTGATTTACCTTGAAATTCTCAGTTTCTTAATAGAATTTTCTTTCTTATATCAATAATGTGTTGCCTCTTGATTTCTTGGTATATATAAAGAAATAGCATGTCCCAATTTGACAAAAATTTGAAATCAAGATACCGGGTAAAAATTTGTAAATGTACATAATTCCTACATGTATGCTTTAAAATTAGTTTTATTGATACCTTTTTCTTTTTTCCCTCAAATTTATTTTCTTTGAAGAAACAGAATAAGCAAAAAGAAAAATAGAAAAGCAATACAAAACAAAAGAGAATAATTATCATGTGCCTAGAAGAACATCAGGGAGAATTTAAAATATATAATAACAAATACTAATTTAAGAAAGTATATATATATACATATATATTAGTAGAAGAAATTATATTCATGAGGGTCTGTCTTTACTTTCTTATAAATTGTTCTTTTGTTCTCTGCTGCACACCTTATTTACTTTATTCTTTTTCCCCACTTTCATCCACCCCACCACCCCCAGCAGGCTATAGTTAAGATATATTTATATATACAAATATAGATATACACATACACATACACATACATATACATACACATACCCCACATACATACCTTTCCTATCCTTGCTAACTTTTTTCCTTAAATTCTGCCCTGTAACTTGGCTTACTGTTACTTAACCTGTCCCCACCCAGGGATCTCTCCCTTGTCTTCTTTCCTCACACTTTACTTCCCCATCCACTCATCCCTTTCTCCTTATTTCTTTATAGATTTTGGAGGGTGCTATACCCTTCATGTTATATATGTAGTGTTGCCTATTGAACCCATTCCTGATGTGAGTTGGTTTCAGACTATGGCCCCTCTCCCTCTTCTAATGCTTCTGTGTCTATCCTTCTTCTGCACCTCATTTGTGTAATATAATTACTATTTTTACCTATACTGTACCAGTCTCTTTTGAGCCTACCTTATTGTTGATGTAAATCTTAAACGTAATGTATTTATTTCCCATGTAGAAAAAAACCTAAACAATTTGTCCATGTTTAAACAGTTTGTCTGTGTTGAATTCCTTAAAATTGCTCTTTGAGATTGATTCTTAAATGTTAAATTTTCTGGTAAGTTTGGGTTTGGTTGATAAAAAGTCCTGAAAATTTGCAAGTTTATTGCATGCCCATTTTTTTCTCATTCAAAGTTATAGATAATTTTGCTGGATATGAAATTTTTGGCTGCAGACCTAGTTCTTTAGCTTATTTGTAGACATGATTCTAAGACCTGTGGTCTTTTATTGTGACTGCTGATAAATCTTGTACAATTTTAATTGTAGCTCCAACATATTTCAACTTTTTTCTTCTTTCTTGCAAAATTTTGTCTTTGATCTGGAGGTTTTGAAATTTGGCAGTAATATTCCTTTGTGTTTTCCACAAAGGATCTTTTTGAGGTGGTGATCGGTGGATTTTTTCTATTTCTACTTTCCCCCACTACTTGTCCTCTTCTTTCTACTTCTACTTGTCTTGCTCTGAAGATGAATCCCAGTCTTCCCTGTTTGCATATGTTTCAATGGTAGAATTCTTTCTTCTTTGGTGACTAATTTTTTTTTTAATAAGAGGTATTAGTTGTTAGGAAAACTATCAGCATAATGAACTATATTAATAACCAAACTAACAAAAATCATATGATTATCTCAATAGGTGCAGAAAAAACATTTGATAAAATCCAATACCCATTCCTATTAAAAACACTAGAGAGTATAGGAATAAATGGGCTTTTCCTTAAAATGATCAGTAGTATCTATTTAAAAAATCATTACATATGATTTCAGCAAACATCATATGTAATGGAGACAAACTAGAACCATTCCTAATAAGATGAGGAGTGAAACAAGTCTGCCCACTGGCACTATTACTATTCAATATTGTATTAGAAATGTTAGCTTTGGCAATAAGACAAGAAAAAGAGATTAAAGGAATTAGAGTAGGTAATGAAGAAACCAAATTATCACTCTTTGCCGATGATATTATGGTATACTTAGAGAACCCTAGAGACTCAACTAAAAAATTACTAGAAACAATTCACAACTTTAGCAAAGTTTTCAGGATACATAATAAATCCACATAAATCATCAGTATTTTTATATATGACCAACAAAGTTCAACAGCAAGAGATAAAAAAGAATTTCCATTCAAAATAACTGTCAATAGTATAAATTATTTGGGAATCTTATCTGCCAAGGGAAAGTCAGGAGCTATACAAACTAAACTACAAAACACTTTCCACACAAATTAAGTCAGACCTAATCAGTTGGAAAAACATCAAGTGCTCCTGGGTAGGCTGAGTGAATATAATAAAAATGACAGTACTACCCAAACTAATTTACTTATTTAGTGCTATACCAATCAAACTCCCAAGAAATTATTTAACAGATCTAGAAAAAACAGTAGCAAAGTTCATTTGGAAGAACAAAAGGTCAAGAATTTCAAGGGAATTAATGAAAAAAAAAAAAGGCTGATGAAGTAGCCTAGCTGTGCCAGATCTAAAACTATATTATAATGTAGCGGTCATCAAAACCATTTGGTACTAGCTAAGAAATAGAGTAGTCAATCAGTGGCATAGGATAGAATCAAGGATAAACTAGGCAATAACTTTAAAAATTTAGTGTTTGATAAACCCAAAGACCCCAGCTTTTGGGATAAGAACTCAGTATTTGACAAAAACTGGGAAAATTGGAAACTAATATGGAAAAAATTAGGGTTTGACCCACACCTAACACCACAAATCAAGATTAGATCTAAATGGGTTCATGATTTATACATAAAGAGTGATATTATAAGCAAATTAGAGGAACATACGATAGTTTACCCCTCAGATATGTGGCGAAGGAAGGAATTTGTGTCCAAAGAAGAACTGAAACTCTTAATTGAACACCAGATAGATAATTTTGACTGTATTAAATTAAAAAGTTTTTATACAAACAAAACTATTGCAGACAAGATTAGGAGGGAAGCAATAAATTGGGAAATCATCTTTACATTTAAGGGTTCTGATAAAGGCCTCCCTCATTTCTAAAATATATAGAGAATTGTCTCATATTTATAAGAATTCAAGCCACTCTTCAATAGATAAATGGTCAAAGGATATGAACAGACAATTCTCAGATGATGAAATTAAAACTGTTTCTAGTCATATGAAAAGGTGTTCCAAATCACTGTTGATCAGAGAAATGCAAATTAAGACAGCTCTGAGGTACCACTACACATCTCTCAGATTGGCTAAGATGACAGGAAAAGATAATGACAAATGTTGGAGAGGATGTGGGAAAACCGGGACACTGATACATTGTTGGTGGAACTGTGAACGGATCCAACCATTCTGGAGAGCAATTTGGAACTATGCCCCAAAAATTAACAAACTGTGCCTACCCTTTGACTCAGCAGTGTTTCTACTGGGCCTATATCCCAAAGAGATCTTAGAAGAGGGAAAGGGACCCACATGTGCAAGAATGTTTGTGGCAGCTCTTTTTGTAGTGGCTAGAAACTAGAAACTGAGGGATGCCCATCAATTGGAGAGTGGCTGAATAAATTATGGCATATGAATGCTATGGAATATTATTGTTCTGTATGAAACGGCCAGCAGGATGATTTCAGAGAGGCCTGGAGAGTCTTGCATGACTGATGCTGAGTGAAATGAGCAGAACTAGGAGATCATTATACACAGCAACAATTTATGATCAATTCTGATGGACATGGCTCTCTTCAACAACAAGATGTTTCAAACCAGTTCCAATTGTTCAGTGATGAAGAAAGCCATATACATCCAGGGAGAGGCCTGTGGGATCTGAGTCTGGACCTCAGCATAGCATTTTTACGCTTTCTATTAAGGTTTGCTTATATTTTGTTTTTTTCCTCAGGTTTTTTTTTTCTTTTACAACAAGATAACTGTATAAATATGTATACATATATTTGATCTGTCAAGTATTTTAACATAATTAACATGTATTAGACTTTCTGCCATCTAGGAGAGAGGGTGGGGGAAGAGGGAAAAATTTGGAACAGAAGGCTTTGCAAGGGTCAATGTTGAAATATTACCTGTGTGTTGGTGGGGGGGGGGGAAGGTATTAGTGTAAACACCTCCATTCCTGGGGTGGAGGAATAGTACCTCAAGCTTCCCTTCAGCTCTCCCCTTTGACCAGGAACCTCAAATAAAGAGCTTCACTCTCCTACAAGTGCCCACAGCCTGCAGTGCCCCCAGTTTGCGCCTTCTGCAGTCACCAGCTGCTGGTTCCTTCTGGCCCCGGGTGGGCTCTCAGCAGCATAGCTGGGCCTGGCATTCTCAATCAACTGAGGTTTACTCTGTCTTCCCAAACTCAGAACTCTCAGCCAACAAACAGTCTGGGAGGTGAAAGTCTCTGTGGTTCCTACTGAGGCTCCTGCCAAAACCAACTAGCCCCAAAAGCTCCCTACTTGATGTTTCTGTGGAGCTAGCCTGGAGGTGTTTGCACTTCAGACAGGTTAATCTCTGTTCAGGGTCTTTCTTCAGATCTTGTCCTATTTTATCAGGAGGACCCATGCATGCTTCCCCCACCCCCTACCCCCAAGTCTTCTTGGTTTTTCACCAGTCTATGTTTGCTCTGAGGCACAATTTTATTTATGGGGAAATTGGGAGAGTTTGAAATTTACCAACCTACCCTGCCATCTTTTCAGAATCCTCCCCCTGATAACCTTTTTTCTTTACACCACCTTTATTTGATCCCAGATTGAATCCTCCTTAGTAACAAATAAAAAATTAAACATAGTGCTTGATATTTGATAGTGTATGTATTTTTCTACTCTGGTAGTCTCCCTTTACCTCCCTTTTCTTCTTACTAGGGAAGAAGAGAAGAAATTGTATATTTTATTATTTTTCCTTTTAGACATTCACTGATTTTTCAGTTATTCAGTCTGACTTTGTTTAGTAATTTTTCATTTACATTTTGTCTTTGTATCAGTTCTTGCAAATTTCTCATTTCTCCAAATTACTCATCTTTAATCATTTCTTTAGTCATAATAGTTCTATATTTGGTTAGGTTCATATGCTATAGTTTTTTTCAGCCATTTTTTATTGTAAAGACTATTGCTATGATTTGAGAGCTATGCTCTAAAAGTTATCAAACTGTGCATACCCCTTGGCCCAGAAGCATTCCTATTGGGCTTATATCCCAAAGAAATCATAAAGGAAGGAAAGGGCCCCACATGTACAAGAATGTTTGTGGCAGCCCTTTTTGTAGTGGCTAGAAACTGGAAATTGAATAGATGCCCTTCAATTGGAGAATGGCTGAATAAATTATGGTATATGAATGTTATGGAATATTATTGTTCTGTAAGAAATGACCAGCAGGACAATTTCAGAGAGGCCTGGAGAGACTTACATGAATTGATGCTGAGTGAAATGAGCAGAACCAGGAGATCATTATACATGGCAACAACAATACTATATGATGATCAATTCTGATGGACATGGCTCTCTTCAACAATGAAATGTTTCAATCCACTTCCATTTGTTCACTGAAGGAAGTCATATACATCCAGAGAGAGAGATGTGAATTGTGGACCACAACATAACATTTTCATGCTCTCTATTGATGTTTGCTTGCATTGTGTTTCCTTTATCTGATTTTTCTTTGTTGTAGATATGATTTTTCTTGCACAACAATGATAAGTGTGGAAATATGTATACATATATTCGATTTGTCAAGTATTTTAACATAATTAACATGTAGTGGATATCCTACCATCTAGGGGAGGGGTAGGGAGTAGGGAGTAAAAATTTGTAACAGAAAGCTTTGTAAGGGTTAATGTTGAAGAATTACCTACATATATTTTGCAAAAAAAAAAGACTATTGCTATGAATATTTTAGTATATATTAGACCTTCCAAATTAAAATTTAAATTCCAAATTCCAAATGAAAAGTTCCAAATTAAAATCCAGAATGGCTCATCTTCCAAATGTATTCTCTCAGAATTTTTTTAGTCTATCTGGTAGAGTTGGATAGTTTTTTCAGTAGTCACTGTTTCCATCTTTTAATATAATATGTGTGTTTGTAAGCATAGCTGCCAAAGTAATATTCCTAAAGTATTGATCCGATTCTGCCATTCCCTTGCTTAGTAAACTCCTCAGCCTGTAAGGCCAAATAGAATTGTGTCTATTTAACATTTAAAACCTTTCACAGTTTTTCTTTGGTCTGTCCAGCTGAACTGGCTTTACTATTTCTCCCCTAAACTACTATATCTTATTTCCATGCCTTTCCATAGGTTTTCTTCTATACCTGGATTGTAATTTCTTTTCACCTTGCCTCTAGAATTTCTAGTTTTCCTTCAAAATTCAGCTTAAACATCAA
Organism: Myrmecobius fasciatus; assembly: GCA_023553655.1. NCBI lineage: Eukaryota > Metazoa > Chordata > Mammalia > Dasyuromorphia > Myrmecobiidae > Myrmecobius > Myrmecobius fasciatus. The sequence continues at coordinate 542,206 of JAJPUD010000846.1, read as the reverse complement.
CTCTTACATATGACCTTTCCTAATTATCTTAAAAACTAGTTCATTCTCTCCATTTACATTATATTCATTTTGTTAATTTTTATTTTGTTCTATGTTCATTTAATAAGTATTATTAGAGTTTCTAAAATGTATCCTGTCTATTCAGAAGAGATATAAAATGATTAAATCTGTGGTTTTCCTAAGAGGAAGTTGTAGTCTAATTGTCATTAGGAATGATTTATTAAAGGCTTATTGATCAATTGGTACTGTTTGTTTATATATATATATTCTATAGATATATAGATTATATATGTGTGTATATATATTCATTAATAAGTATTATTAGAGTTTCTGAAATGTGTCCTATCTCTTCAGGAGAGATATAAAATGATTAAATTCGTGGTTTTCCTAAGAGGAAGTTATAATCTAATTGTAATTAGGAACAATTTATTCTTAGTTCTATTGCCTGACTTCCCTTACTTCCTTCAAGATATAGCTCAAATCCTGTCTGATGGAAGATGTTATTCCTCATGTTTTTTCCCACTCCTTCATATGCTTTCTCTTTGAGATTATCTCCAGTTTACCTTATATGCATATATTCTATATGTACATAGTTGTTAGCATGTTATTTTCTCCCATTAGAATTAAGTATTTGAGTACAGGGATCATTTTCCCTGTGCTTATTTAGTATAATTTTTGGCAGATAGTAAACACTTAAATGCTTGTGGGCTTGCATAGTAAGAAAGGCATATATGACAGTATAGTATAAATTATACAGGTCAAGGTGACAAAAACAGAATAAGGATTTCATCAAAGTGGATTGAGTGGATCCAAGAAAGGCTTTTTGGGAGATTCTGAGTTATGAATAAATAATTATAGTAGTAAAAATTTTAAGTATTTTGTGTAATGTTTTCTGAAAGGCCCACTTTAAGAAATTACTGTCCTAAAAGACAGGGATGGCTTGTTTTCATTTAATGAACAGCAATATTAAAAGTTTCTATTATATAGACTTTACAGTTTGTACCATAAAGTGAATATTTACTTTGATGATGATGATGATGATGAGATGTAGATGGAACATTTACTCTGCATTTACTACAGGTAGTTACTATGTGCCAGGCACTCTGCTCAAAGTTTTAGAATACAAAATACAAATAATCAAAATAGTTACATGTTCTGATATTATTTTTCTATTTATTATTATTATTATTATTGGCTGAGGCAGTTGGAGCTAAGTGATCAAGGCCACACAGCCAGGAAATGTAAATGATCTGAGATCACATTTGAACTTAGGTCTTCCTGCCTTCAGGACTGGTGCTCTATCCACTATAACAATTAGCTGCCCCTATAATTTTCTTTTTTAATGTTTTATTGATGCTTTCTACATTTTATGCCATAGTTCCTTCCAACACCTCCTCCTGTATCTACAATGTTAATAAAACTGTACTTCATGCTAGAAAGACTCAGATAAGCAAAATCAACAAGAAAAAGTGATACTCTTACAATATTCGCAGCATTCTGCTTCCATAGTAAAGCATCAATGAATGTATAGAGAGCAGGGAAGAATGCATCATTTTTATTCCTCTGTACTTGTTTGGTTATTTCATTTAATCTAAATTCTGATGTCCTTTACATTTTTTGCATTTATTTTTTTTATCATCATTTATATTTTTCTCCGTATTAAAAACGCCATAATTTTTATGTTTTTATGAATTTTCTCATGTTTGACATTTCTGCTGATATATGGTAATATACATTAATATAATAAAATTTACTGACCCATTTTCAACCTACTTTTTCCCCTCGAGTTTTTGTTTTTACTAAAAGTGCTAATAAATATTTTGAAATATATTTTTCTGCCTTTGACTTCCTTGAAGTATATACTCATAGTGGAAGAAAAAAGAAGCAAGGTGGTTAATTATTTTATGCCTGATTCACATTATTTTTCACACAGTTTGGACCATTTAATAATTCTACCAGTAGCTTATAAAAATGTCTCTGATTTTACAGCTTGCCAGGATTGAAAGTTTCCTTTTCTTTTGTCATCTTTACCAGTTTTATGACTGACATGATTTCATAGTTATTTTAAGTTTTTTGTTACTTGTGATTTAGCTAATTTTTTATATGGTTGTTGAGGTATAGTGTTCACTAATACAGTTTTTTGAAAATTCTTCATATCCCGAATCTCATTCCCAAGAAATATTAAATATTGAAACCATGTTTCTTTATATTCTTATATATCTTAAACATTTCTTTATCAGAAACACTTCATGTTAGTACTTCCCCTTCATTTGACAGTATCTCTTTTCAGTTGTTTTTGATTTTGCAACCTCCTTGATTCCTTGCAGTAATTTTTAATTGCAGTAATATTTAATATGATCATAGATACTTAGATATTTTTATTTGTCATGTCTTTTCTTCCTCCTTCCCTTTCTTCCTTCCATAGCATTTGTACAAATACACATATTATACTCTAGATTTTTCTTGCCCATATAGTCATAGGGAATATTAAACTTCTCAAAAAATAAAACAATGATGGTTTTATATGATATAAAGGCCAAGAATAGTACTGCCTAGCATAATTTTAACAATTATTGTCTTCTTGCATCAGCCAAAATGCACAAATATATGTTGAATGCTATTGAAGATGATGTTCACATATAATCAAATAGGCTTGCCTATTATCTTGTGAACTGGCAGAGTTGAAAATAATCAGGAGACACATAAACAGTAATAGTTACCTTAACTCTGTATTTTGGTAAACACAAACTAACAGTGCCCTCTCCAGTCCAGTGTCTGTATGACATCATACCATGTAACTAGAGTGTTTAATTAATAACACCCCTTTTTTATATAAATGGAATATGGTATCATAATGAGAATAAAAACATACCAAAGAAAACCTTAGATTTATATTGTAAAATGGACTACATTAAATACTTTATACTGATGAAATTGTCTTGGTGATTAAAAAGTTCAGTTAGTAAAAACATCCTTTAAAATATGTAACTGCTGGCCTCTAGATGTTCTGATTTGGAAACTTTGCTTATCTCATGTCTTACAGAGTTATATTCAGTTTTTGAACGATGTTAAATCAGAACGCTTTGGAATTGAAAGGGTCCTTTATCATTTTGAAAAGAAGGAAATTAAGGCTCAGAGAAAAGTAAAGTGATGCTACCCAATTCATAAAGCTACCTAATATTGCAGCCAGGATTTAAAGTCATATCCTTTAGTTCAGCTCTCTATACTCCTACTACTTTACCTTTTGAAATTACTTAACTTTTGAATGATTTAGAAAATCAATTAGAAGACTTTTAAGTAGAGTTAAAAAACTGATTACTTTTAGTTCATGTTTTTATAGAGGGAATAATGTCTTAAAGTTAAATAGTGTGGGGCAGCCAGGTTGGCACTGTGGATAGAGCACCAGCTCTGAAGTCAGGAGGACCTGAGTTCAAATTTGATCTGAGACACTTAACACTTCTTAGCTGTGTGACCATGGGCAAGTGAGTTAACCCTATTGCCTCAGGGGAAAAAAAGTTAGTGTCTTTAAAGTTAAAATTATGATTTACTTTTGGGATTTTTTTTTATTTAAACACTACAGATTGTGAATTAAGAATTAACTACAGGGTTTAATACTATAACAAAGTGACAACCCAAGGCAAACATAATTCTGAACTAAAACACACTAACAGCAGATTTTTAAACTTTTCAACTTCTAAAGTATTTTATTTATATAAGTTAGCTGAGGTTGGTACCCATATTTTATAAATGAATAAACTGAGGGGAAGTGGGATTAAGTGATTTGTTTATGTAGTAAGTATCAAAGGCAGCATTCCCAATAAGCTGCCCCTTGGCTCTAAGTTCACTGTTTTTTCTGCTCTATTACACTACTGTTAAAAGGATCAGTAATTTAAGGCAGCAAGTGAGATATTCTATGTGATATACATACATATATATATATATATATGTATATATATATATATATATATATATATACATGAGACTAAATAATATAGGAACACAAAGGAAGACAATCACTTGCAATGAATGAGAGTGTTAAAGGCAAGGCTTCATGGAGTAGGTGGCAGAAGCAAAGCCTTTCTTTATGGATGAGTAAAACCACAATATCTCCAAGTTGGCAGTTTACTAATTTAACTTAAGTTCAGCCATTTAAGTATTAAATTGATTTAACTGTTAAATTTGAAAAGAATAAAAATTCAAGTTGCCCATTTTTGCATTTGCACTATTGTTCTAATTGTCTCTTTTAAGAATAAAGGAGAGCTAAATTTTTATTTGCAGTTTATGCTATTTCAGATGATCTTTCATTAGAAATGTTTGTGTACATCTTGGTTTTTTGCCATTGTAAGCTCTTTGAGAACTAAAATTATGTTTTATTCATTTCTTTATATTTTCCATGAGCTAGTTTATTTAGAGGACATATAAGATAGGATTTAGAGTTAGAAATGCTTGAGTTTGAATGCTACCTCAGATATTTATTAGATATATGATCCTTGGCAATTCACTTAATACCTCTTAGCCTCAGTTTCCTGCTCTGTGAAATGACTATTAAAAAAAATAATTACAAATTCTTGTAAGAATCAAATGAAATGATATTTGCTAACTTTAAGGTGCTATATAAATATTAGGTGTTATTATTATTTCAGATTGTAGGTGTTAAATAGATTATTATTGATTAGTTGGTGAAGTGATTGAAAGAAATAGAAAACAGTGACAGATTATAGGTTCCACCAAGGAAAAGTTCCATTGTGATAATTTTTATTTCACTTTTTTTTCCTTCTTCTAATTACCAATTAACAGTTAAACACCTTGCTTTATACTTCTCATTTACCCCCAAATCAGGATGTAATATATTAATAATTGTTGAAACAAGTTAAATCTTTTTGTAAAATAATTTATAATTCGGTTATCAGTGATGAGATATATTTGAGGACTCATAGAGGACTTGGACCTTTACTTTGTCCTAGCTTTCAGAATTTCTTGTTTTCTTTCTTTTTCTTGTTAATTTTTATGTACAGAAGGTTTACTTAATCTAATAGTTTCTACTGCCAGATATCCTGTCATTTTAAACTTCCTTTTCACACAGATACTAGAAATCAGTTTTTAATACCTGCTCTATGATTATTGTCCTTGGAATTTAGCACATTAATCTGCATTAACCTTCTTCTAGGGTTTTCCCTTTCCCATCCAACTGACAAAACAGTCCTCCCAATACATAGATTACTTTTACAGATGATGAAATTAAAACCGTCTCTAGTCATATGAAAAGTTGCTCCAAATCACTGTTGATCAGAGAAATGCAAATTAAGACAACTCTGAGGTACCACTACACATCTGTCAGATTGGCTAAAATGACAGGAAAAGAAAACACCGAATGTTGGAGGGGATGTGGGAAAGCTGGGACACTAATACATTGTTGATGGAACTGTGAACGGATCCAACCATTCTGGAGAGCAATTTGGAGCTATGCTCAAAAAGTTATCAAACTGTGCTTACCCTTTGACCCAGCAGTGTTTCTATTGGGCCTATATCCCAAAGAAATCTTAGAGGGAGGAAAGGGACCCGCATGTGCAAGAATGTTTGTGGCAGCCCTTTTTGTAGTGGCTAAAAAGTGGAAACTGAAGGGATGCCCATCAATTGGAGAGTTGCTGAATAAATTATGGTATATGAATGTTATGGAATATTATTGCTCCGTAAGAAACGACCCGCAGGATGATTTCAGAAAGGTCTGGAGAGACTTGCATGAACTGATGCTGAGTGAAACGAGCAGAAGAACCAGGAGATCATTATACACAGCAACAACAGTATTACATGATGATCAATTCTGATGGACATGGCTCTCTGCAACAAAGAATTGTCTCAAACCAGTTCCAATTGTTCACTGAAGAAGACTATATACACCCAGAAAAAGGGATATGAAATATGGACCACAACATAACATTTTCATGCTCTCTATTGATGTTTGCTTGCATTGTGTTTCCTTTCTCTGATTTTCTTTTTTTTTTCTTGTAGATAGGATTTTTCTTGCATAACTTGTTAAGTATTTCAACATTATTAACATGTAGTGGACTTCCTGCCATCTAGGGGAGGGGAGGGGACTGGGGAATTTGTAATGGAAAGCTTTGTAAAGATCAATGCTGGGGAACTACCCATACATATGTTATACAAATAAAAAGCTTTAATAAAAATAAAAATGGGGATAATAATCATCCCTATCTTACAGAATTTAGGGGTAAGGTTTAAAATAAATTATATATATATGTATATATACATATACATATATATGCGTGTGTATGTATATGTTTGTGGCTATGTTCAGATAGTGGTAAGACACACACACATACAGAGAGAGAGAGAGAGAGAGAGAGAGAGAGAGAGAGAGAAGTATAATATATGTTCTTTTCAAAACTAAAATTGTTATTATTTTTGAGATTCTCTCATCAGAAGAAACAGTATTTATGAGAATAGATGAGAGCACTAATATTTCATACAAATGTACAGTAGATTTATCATGGTTCCTGAAATTGCATAAATATAGTGTCCATATAAAGTATTAATAAAATGAGTCATTTTCTTCTCAATATAAAGTAGGTATGTGTGGTGCTGTAATAGATAAAATGAGGGAATGTTTATTGGCAAGAGTTGGAATCAAATCCTTGTGTAAGACACTTAAAGATCTATGTGTTCATAGATTTATGGTGGAAAGAAACTAGGGAAATCTTTGAATTCAATCCTTTCATTTTATTAATAAGAAAACTGATGCCAAAAAAGGTTGTGATTTAAGGTTATGTATGTAATAAATGGTAGAACAGATATTTGTACCCACAAAAAAAATTTTTATCATCTGAAAATTGTCTGTTCATATCCCTTGACCACTTATCTATTGAAGAGTGGCTTGAATTCTTATAAATATGAGACAATTCTCTATATATTTAGAAATGAGGCCTTTATCAGAACCATTAAATGTAAAGATGATTTCCCAATTTGATGCTTCCCTCCTAATCTTGTCTGCATTAGTTTTATTTGTATAGAAACTTTTTAACTTAATATAATCAAAATTATCTATCTGATGTTCAATTAGGAGTTCCAGATCTTCTTTGGACATAAATTTATTCCATCTCCACAGATCTGAGAGGTAAACTATATTAAGTTCCTCTAATTTGCTTACAATACCACTCTTTATACCTAGATCATGAACCCATTTAGATCTTATCTTGGTATGTGGTGTTAGGTGTGGGTCAGGCCCTAATTTCTTCCACACTAGTTTCCAATTTTCCCAGCAGTTTTTGCCGAATAGTGAGTACTTATCCCAAAAGGAAATAAGTCTTCTAATGTGCAAGTAGTATTTATTGAGAATGTAGACAAAGCAGGTGAATAGTTTAAATGGGATTTAAGAAATCAACTTTAGAATTTCTTGTCTCCTTTTTTCCCAAAAAAATGTTCAGTGACCATACGATGTCTTTCTAAAAATGGTTACTGAATATTTTTATTTTCTTTATAATGGCAAGTCTGCTTTTGATTTGAATACAAAAATGAATGTACCACAATTTTGTCCCTAAAAGAAAACAAACAATATCTGACTAAGCACAGAACACTTAGGTTTTATTTTTCAAAGTTTGGAAAGTTTCTTAAGATAACATCAGTTTGTTTTGACCCTAGTGGGAAGTGCTTTAGGGCTAGGAAAGCAAGTATTTCCATGTGGCTATGTCAACTGCTATCCTCTCATCTATACATTGTCTATTTTGGTTGTACAGACAAATTTGTATACTTGATAGAAATTAATAACATTTGTTTTTTTGATGTACTTGTAATTACTGACTAGATTTTATGAGTCATTCAGGTCATTGGAGCACATAGAAAATGTTACCTTCTTGTTTCAGGAATCTCAGAAGGGATATTTATTTCTAAAACTTTGAGAATGCAGCAATGCATATATGGTTCAAAATTTAAGGGGACTAAAGTGATATCAATAGATACAATAAAAGCTCATTTCTTAATTTAAACCATTTTATTGAAGTATTATCAACTTGGAGTGCAATAAAAAATAATTGTTGTAATAGCTCTCTATGACATGACTCAGTGAAATAAATGGAAATTGAGGGATTTTTATGCTAATGGCATGATAGCTAGAAATGAAGGTAAGTAGAAGCATATTGTTTGAAGGGGTAGAAGTATGGTAGTATAGAGAATATAATTCTTGTTTTGTAGGAGATGACAAGAAATTTTAAAAAGTACAGGAAGAGCCATCAAATTTTGAAACCCTAGAAATGGGGAAGAGTAAAATGGAAAATGAGAGAAATTTAGTGATTTGGAAGTGATATGACTGAGAACAGAGAATTGGGCTTTCAATATGGATTGGCTTTTGCTTAAGAAACCTACTGCTACCCAAGTGTTCTGTCCTTTTGTTCCTTCTTTCTCTGGCTTAATGAAGCAGTCTTCTGAAAAGGATAAGGCAAAATTCCTAGCGTTTACTACATTGACTAATTAAAACTGGAAAAAATTCAAATATACTACTCTTTCTGTACATGAAGACCAAGAACGATGTCTTATTTTGTTCACTTGTATATTTGAACTTTTTGTCCCCTTTTCCTTTTCATTAGAGGAAGCTCTCACCTCATAATTTCACATTCATATCATTTTTCTTTTCTTTTTTAAACTTGGCCTTTGGCATGGTAACACAAAGATTCTCTTCTGTATATTTAATTAGATGTAAAATATATGACATCTATGTTTTATGAGGAAATGCCTGCAGGTTTTGTAATTTACTGGGCTTTTAGCCTGTGAGTCTCAAATATATAGAGTCTTCAAAAATAATTTTCATTTTAGATATTTTATTTCCCATATTTTGGAACTGAGGGGTTCTAATCACTTTCAGGCCCAACAAAGGACAAAAGTGTGATATCAGACATTTGATACCATTACCAATTGCCCATCTTCTATCTAGTTCTTTATCATTCACATGACAAAGATGCCATTGCTGCCAACAAGTATAACTACTCGGGGCAGGTAGGTGGTGCAATGGATAGAACACCAGCTCTGAAGTCAGGAGGACCTGAGTTCAAATGTGATGTCAAGACACCCAACATTTCCTAGCTGTGTGACCTTGGGCAAATCACTTAACTCCAATTGCCTCAAGGGAAATAAAAAATATAACTACTCCACAGATTGCTTTGACCTTTCTGATCTTTATTCTTTTGTTTTTGTTATATTCTGTTTTGTTACTATGTTGATTTCCTTGATAATTAAAGATATTTTCTATTCAGTACATTCCTTTTTTCCAATCTTTCTGAATTTTATTCATAACTAGAATATTAATGGCTGTGACAGTGTTGTCATATTGGAGAATGCTTTTTAAAAAAAATTGTGTTCTGAGTTCTTACTTTTTTCCCCCCCAATGGTATCTCTGTTTGTTTTATTTTATTGAAGCTTTTTATTTTCAAAACATATGCATGGATAATTTTTCAACATTGACCCTTGCAAAATCTTGTGTTCCAAATTTTCCCTCCTTCCCTCCCTAAATGGCAAGTAATTCAATATATGTTAAACATGTGAAATTCTTCTGTACATATTTCTACAATTATTGTGCTACACAAGAAAAATCAGATCAAAAAGGAAAAAAAATGAAAAAGAAAGCAAAATTGAGATATAAGCCCAATAGAAACACTGCTGGGTCAAAGGGTATGCACAGTTTGATAACTTTTTGAGGATAGCTCCAAATTGCTCTCATGAATGGTTGGATCCGTTCACATTTCCACCAATAATGTATTAAGTCCCAGTTTTCCCACACCCTTTCCAACATTTGTCATTATCTTTTCCTGTCATCTTAGCCAATCTGACAGGTGTGTAGTGGTACCTCAAGAGTTGTCTTAATTTGCATTTCTCTGATCAATAGTGATTTGGAGCACCTTTTCATATGAAATGTCATCTTTTTGCATTTGGACCAATATTTTATGTTTTCTTTTTGGATCCCACCTCTATAATTCTGCCCCTCTCTTTTTTTTAACTAAAAGTTTTTGTTTTCAAAACATATACATAGATAATTTTCAACATTCACCCTTATAAAACCATGTGTTCCAATTTTTTTCCCCAACCCCCTCCCTGAGATGACAAGCGATCTGATATATATTGAACATGTGCAATTTTTCTATACATTATCATGCTGCATGAGAAAAATTAGGTCAAAAAGGGGGAAAAAAATGAGAGCAAAAACAAAATGTAAGCAAACAGCAACCAAAAAAGAAGTAAAGATTCTGTGTTGTGATCCACATGCAACCCCCACAATCCTCTCTCTGGGCACAGATGGCTCTTTCCATCACAAGACTATTAGAACTGGCCTGAATTACCTTGATGTTGAAAAGAGCCATGTCCATCAGAATTGATCATTCTATAATCTTATTGAATTTGATGCTTGCCTTTGGAGAAGTAGAGACCTTGTTCTCCTGTTTATGTGAGAAGGGGAATTGTGTCTTTGCTTGAGTATGTTTGTTTTCAAAGGGAGGAAGTAGGTGGACTGCATATGTAATAAATAAGTCCTAAAAATTCTAAAGGATTTTGAATTCAAATGTTATTTCAGACACTTAGTAACTGATTGACTTGGGTCATGTCAGTTACTGTGTTTGCCTTAGGTTTCTTATCAGTAAAATGGAGATTATAGCACTTAATTTCCAAAAGTCTTGTGAGGATTAAATGAGATAATAGCATAGTACTTGGCATATTACTTGGCACTTTATAAACATTAGCTATCCTCATCATCACTATCATCATTGTCATCATATACAAGGTTGGTGGATTCTTACAAAAATTCTATATTTTACTAATCTTTATAGCTTTAAATATGTAATGGTATTTGGTAGTCACAAGAAGTATTTACCTTTGTGTGGTTTTTTTTGTTGTTGTTGTTTTGTTTTTTGCATACAAACTGGTTTTGTAAGTTTACCAGCCAAAATGAAATGTATAAGTGTGCTTTATTTTCCTGTGAAGAGAGGTACTGAATACATTGTTTTGACTACTGGCAATTTCTGTTATTTTGTAGTTCATTCAAATTAAGAGGAAAAAAAAAAAAAAGCACGCTCTCATAAAAAAGTTAGGATTTATTGTTCACTGCTTTGCCCTGGGGCATTAGGAGGCATGTATTGAAATTGAAAACTAAGTAGATTAGGAAGAGGAATACATTTCTAAATGAAGTTCTTACTAAGTGAATGACCTTTTTTCTTTTCCTTACCTTAGAGCCCTGACCACTATCTTAAAAGCATTTATGATATGTGGGTTTTCTTAAAAAATAGAAAACTAGGATTTATTAAGTAGTTTTTTTTTAAAGAGGTTATAGTAAGTACTTTTAGTAATAAAAGGAAAAGGATCCAGGTTTTAAGTTAGGAAAATAACACAAGATAAAAATTTAAACCAAAGAACCAAAAAATTAAAGGTGAAAAAGAATCAAAATTGGAAACATCTGCCAAATTTAAAGCTTTTGGCATCTATGAAATTTATAAAAGTTTATCTTTCAGATAGAATTATAATTATTTTGAAAGCAGGTTGCATTGGACAGAAGAGCAATCAGTAAAACTTATGTTGCTATAGGATCCATACTAGAGTCTGATCCTTCAGGATCCTAGTATTTACTTTACAGTAATTTTTCTGGGGAATTTTGATTTTCATAGTTTTCACTTCTGTATATTCTCTGGAGGCCCTCTTCTCTTACCTCTCTTCCATTTCCAGATTCCTTGAAGTCTCCAGAAGCTTCCAAATATGTCAGAGTGTTTTAGAAAATAATCCACACCTTTTCAGATTGCAGGGTTGGGGGTGTGTGTGTGTATGTGGGTGTTTATGTACACTCACGTGTGTATGCTTGTTAGGGGTGGGATTTACTTTTGTTCTGTGAAGACATATTTTTATCTTTGCTTTGCATGGGTTTTGTCAAAGCCATTTTAGTAGTTAAAACTGGTAGACCTAAAAATTGCTTCTTGCATTTGCACCTAAATGGTTACAGTTTGTATTCATAAAAGGAGGGAAGCTGGATACAGATTGGGTTTCTAGGCCTTTTTTTTCCCCCCCTACAATTGTTCATTTTATTACAAAGTCACAAATCTTTATGTTTGTGTTTCTCTTATGAATCTGACTATTGGGATCTGCTCACCAAGGATTGGCAATTTAAAAAAAAAAAAAAAAAGGAAATTAAATATACCTCCTTCCCTGTCTTACATGCTTCTTATTGGCATTATACAACACATTATCTTGTGGTTTACCTGGAAACAAAGAAGAAAACTGAATCAGGAAATCTAGGTCATTCTTGAATCTTTCACAATATCAATCTCCATCAAAAGTCTACAAAGTTTCTGAATACAGATGGGTATTTCTTTTTAGTTGCAATATGCATTTCCTGCTAGAAATGCAAGTTAGGAACTATATAGACGTTATCTTGGAGATATTGTTAGTTCCATTTCAGACCACCCCAGTAAAACAAATCACATGCATTTTTTAGTTTTCCAGTAGATATGAAAGTTATCTTGACACTATGTAGTAGTCTCTTAAGTGTACAATTGTATTGTCTAAAAAAACCCCGTGTGTGCCTTCATTAAAAAGTACTATAGGGCCAGCTAGGTGGTGCTTTGGATAGAGCACCAGCCCTGAAGTCAGGAGGACCTGAGTTCAAATGTGGTCTCAGACACTTAACATTCCCTAGCTGTGTGACCCTGGGCAAGTCACTTAACCTCAATTGCCTCAGCAAAAAGCAAAAAATAAATAAATAAAAGTACTGTATTGCTTAAAAAAAATGCTAATCATCATCCAAGCCTTCAGTGAGTCATACATAATCTTTTTGCTGGTAGAAAGTCTTGCCTCAGTGTTGATGGATATTGACTGATGAGGGTGTGATGGCTAAAGGTTGGGGTGACTGTGTCCAATTTCTTAAAATTAGGTAGCAGTGAAGTTTGCTGCATTGATTGACTCACAAAAGATTCTCTGTAGGTAGCATGCAGTGCTGTTTGATAGCAATTTACCTGTAGCAGAATTTATTTTGAAATTGGAGTCAATTTTATCAAACCCTACTACTGCTTTATTAACTAAGTTTATGTAATATTTTTCAGTGTTACTGTGTTTTGGGATAGGGAGGCCCAAAAAAAGGGATACAGACAGGAATGGTTTTAATTGGAGCAGTCAGAACACACATTTATTAAATTCACTATCTTATATAGGTGCAGTTCATGGAACTCCAATACAATTACAATAGTAACATCACAGATTACTGTGACAGATATAATAAGTGAATATGTTTGATATATTGTGAGAATTACCAAAATGTGACACAGAGACACAATGGGAGGACTATTGGAAAAATGGTCCTGATAGACTAGTTTGATGCAGGGTTGCCATAAACCTTTCATTTTGTAAAAGAAAACACGTAACTATGAAGTGCATCAAAGTGAAGTATAAAATAAAATGAGCATTTTCCTTCATAGGGTTTTTGCAGTTAATTTAAGAAATAAGAATTTAAGGAATTCTAGTTCCCGAAAACTTGTCTTTATACTTGTCAAACACTAGGTCACTGTTTTCATTTGCTGTTGTAAATTGTATGTGTACTCTTATCTACTTTGTATACTTAACTTTTATATTTCTTATTCAGTATCAGATATTTTGATCATTACTGCTTTATACTGTAGTTTGAGATCTGATACTTCTAAACCTTCTTCCTTTACATTTTTTCATTAGTTACTTTAATATTTTTGACTTTTTATTCTTCCAAATGAATTTTATTATTATTTTTTTCTAACTCAGTAAAATAATCTTTTACTAAGAATAGTCATTTTAAAACAATAGTTCTTTTTCTATTATCTGGAAGACAGATCTTCTTACCTAATGTAACCTGAACTATATCATTTAGGGCACAGTCCTGCAAATAGCTTCAAATGCTGTCTCTAAAACAGAATAGACTCAGTGATCTTGGGGAAGATTCCCTTAAATCTTATCCCAAAGGAACAAAATTGTGCTTGATGTAGGAAAAATTTGTTATCCATTGTTTGAAAGCAACTATCGTTTACACAAATGAAGATAGTTATTTTTTTTGCAGCAAACATACTGGACACTTTTATAAAAATAATTTTTTTTTCCTCTTGTATAAGTGAGACTTAAGGGTAAATACATTGAGATTCTAACAGACTTTCTCACTTCACTTCAATTTTTTTATCTCCTTATAATCCATTTTTAATATGGTTTATGTAAATCATCCTTCATTTATATATTGTTCTGATTGTGCTGTTTCTTCCATTCTGATTTCATTCTTCATTTCCAATGTGATGTTTGTGGTGATGGTAGTAGTTATAGTGATAATGAAAACTAGCATTCTTTTAATGTTGTAAGACTTGCTAAGATCTTTGCATATGATATTTCATTGGTTTTCCCAACCCTGTGAAGTAGGTGTTTAACAGAATCCCATTTTCTAGGTGAAGAATTTTAAATTGAAAGAGGTTAAGTGACTTGCCTAGAGTTATGAAGTTAAGTAAATGACTGAGGTAGGATTTGACCTTCCTAACTATTAGTTACATAGTACTTCATCCATCCTGCTGCCTAATTGCCTCTCCAGTTTGATCTCATTCTATTTTCATCTACATGTGAATGGGTTAATGAATGAAAGCAAAATTATTAAATGCCAGACCTAGACTTTAGGAAAACTCATCTTCTTTAGTTGAAATCTGGCCTCAGATACTTAATTAGTTCTGTGACTCTGAACAAATCACTTAAACTTATTTGTCTCGGTTTCCTCATTTATAAAATGATCTGAAGAAGGAAAAGGCAAAATCACTTACCAAGAAAACCACAAATGGAGTCAAAAGGAGGCAGACACAGTTGAAATAAGGATGTATCAAGCATTGTGCTAAACTCTATATGTAAATAATCAGTGCAGTCCCTTTCCTCAAGGAGATATTTTGGGAGGGGAGGGGAGAAGGTATTTAATAATTTAATTAACAAGGCCAACAGGTTATTAAATTTAAAAGGATGGTCATTTTGACATTCCTTTTAGACCAAAGACAAACATTTCCAAGAAATAATTAATCAAGGATTTCTAAGTATGGGATTTATAAGAGGAGAAAATGTGAGAGGAAAAATGGATGTCTCTTAATAAAAATCTAAGGGGCTATCCCCTTTGATAACATTGACAAAATCAAAGAGGGCAGTCCCCCTTGATAAATAGACCTTAGAGATAAAAGACACAAAGAGAAAAGGTAGATGTCTCCCTTTCTTTCAAAACATCTAATGCAGTCCTGTGGCTCTGGTGTGATGATCTGCTCTTCTCCAGGTTAAATCACTTGTAGAATTTGATCTGAAAGAAATTTCTAATTTACCAATATCATGTTTTACCAATAAATAAGATAATGAGATTTAGCTTGAACTTTATGTCTTTTCAACTTTGGAATTTTTTAGACCAAGGAATTAACAATTTTACCTATTATCTATATCACTTAATTCTGTATCTACTATCAAATCAGAAGGCAATTTTATAAGTTGGTTCCAATAAAAAAATGAATGTATTTAAAGTTGCCAGATTTATCTAAAGTTAACAAAATATTCTGGCATGGATACATTAAACGGGAGCTTACATCCTAAAAGGGGGAGGGTAAATTTTTTTTTTTATTTGTATAACATGTGTGGGTAATTCTTCAACAATAACCCTTACATAGCTTTCTGTTACAAATTTTTCCCCCCAACTCCCCACCCCTCCCCTAGATGGCAGGATATCGACTACATGTTAATTATGTTAAAATATTTGCAAATCGAATATATATATATATATACATATTTCCAAACTTATCATTGTTGTGCAAGAAAATCTTATCTACACAAAAAATATATCAGATAAAAATATACATTTCACAATGTAAGCAAACATCAATCAAGGAGTATGAGAATGTTATGTTGTGGTCCACATTTCACATCCCTCTCTCTGGGTGTATATGGCTCTCTTCAGTGAACAATTGGAGGTGGTTTGAAACATTTCATTGTTGAAGAGAGCCATGTCCATCAGAATTGATCGTCATATAGTACTGTTGTTGCCATGTATAATGATCTCCTGGTTCTGCTCATTTCACTCAGCATCAGTTCATGCAAGTCTCTCCAAGCCTCTCTGAAATCATCTTGCTGGTCATTTCTTACAGAACAATAATATTCCATAATATTCATATACCATAATTTATTCAGCCATTCTCCAATTGAAGGGCATCTATTCAATTTCCAGTTTCTAGCCACTACAAAAAGGGCTGCCACAAACATTCTTGCACATGTGGGGCCCTTTCCTTCTTTTATGATTTCTTTGGGATATAAGCCCAGTAGAAATGCTGCTGGGTCAAAGGGTATGCACAGTTTGATAACTTTTTGAGCGTAGCTCCAAATTGTTCTTCAGAATGGCTGCATCCGTTCACAGCTCCACCAACAATGCATCAGTGTCCCAGCCCTCCCACATCCCCTCCAACATTCATCATTAACTTTTCCTGTCATTTTAGCCAATCTGACAGGTGTGAAGTGGTACCTCAGGGTTGTCTTGATTTGCATTTCTCTGATCAATAGTGATTTGGAGCACCTTTTCATATGACTATAAATAGTTTTAATTTCATCCTCTGAAAATTGTCTGTTCATATCCTTTGACCATTTATTGATTGGAGAATGGCTTGAATTTTTATAAATATGAGACAATTCTCTATATATTTTAGAGATGAGACCTTTATCAGAACCCTTAAATGTAAAGATGATTTCCCAATTTATTGCTTCCCTCCTAATCTTGTCTGCATTAGTTTTGTTTGTACAAAAACTTTTTAACTTAATATAGTCAAAGTTATCTATCTGGTTTTCACTTAAGAGTTCCAGTTCTTCTTTGGACATAAATTTATTCCATCTCCATAGGTCTGAGAGGTAAACTATATTACATTCCTCTAATTTACTTATAGTATCACTCTTTATATTTAGATCATGAACCCATTTAGATCTTATCTTGGTATGTGGTGTTAGATGTGGGTCAAGCCCTAATTTCTTCCACATTAGTTTCCAGTTTTCCCAGCAGTTTTTGTCAGTGAATACTTATCCCAAAAGCTGGGGTCTTTGGGTTTATCAAAGACTAAATTGCTATAGTTATTGCCTAGTTTGTCTTGTGATTCTATCCTATTCCACTGATCGACTATTCTATTTCTTAGCCAGTACCAAATGGTTTTGATGACCCCTGCTTTGTAATATAGTTTTGGATCTGGTACAGCAAGTCCACCATTGTCAGCCTTTTTTTTTCATTAATCCCCTTGAAATTCTTGACCTTTTGTTTTTCCAAATGAACTTTGCCACTATTTTTTCTAGATCTGTAAGATAATTTCTTGGGAGTTTGATTGGTATGGCACTAAATAAGTAAATTAGTTTGAGTAATATTGTCATTTTTATGATATTCGTTCGGCCTACCCATGAGCATTTTAAGTTTTCCCAATTGACTAGGTCTGATTTTATTTGTGTGGAAAGTGTTTTGTAGTTTAGTTCATATACTTCCTGACTATCCCTTGGCAGATAAATTCCCAAATATTTTATACTATCAACAGTTATTTTGAATGGAATTTCTTTTTGTATCTCTTGCTGCTGAACTTTATTGGTAATATATAAAAATGCTGATGATTTATGTGGATTTATTTTGTATCCTGCAACTTTGCTAAAGTTGTGAATTGTTTCTAGTAGTTTTTTAGTTGAGTCTTTAGGGTTCTCTATGTATATCATCATGTCATCTGCAAAGAGTGATAATTTGGTTTCCTCATTACCTACTCTAATTCCTTTAATCTCTTTTTCTTCTCTTACTGCCAAAGCTAACATTTCTAAGACAATATTAAATAATAATAATAATGGTGACAGTGGGCAGCCTTGTTTCACTCCTGATCTTATTGGGAATGGTTCTAGTTTGACTCCATTACATATGATACTTGCTGAAGGTTTTAAGTAGATACTACTAAACATTTTAAGGAAAAGCCCATTTATTCCTATACTCTCCAGTGTTTTTAATAGGAATGTGTTTTGGATTTTATCAAAGGCTTTTTCTGCATCTATTGAGATAATCATATGGTTTTTATTGATTTGGTTATTAATATAATTGATTATGCTAATAGTTTTCTTAATATTGAACCAGCCCTGCATTCCTGGTATAAATCCTACTTGGTCATGATGTATTATCCTGGGGATGACTTTCTGTAATCTTGTTGCTAAAATCTTATTTAAAATTTTTGCATCAATATTCATTAGGGAAATGGGTCTATAGTTTTCTTTCTCAGTTTTCTCCCTACCTGGTTTAGCTATCAGCACCATATCCGTGTCATAGAAGGAATTTGGTAGTACACCTTCTTTCCCTATTTTTTCAAATAGTTTATATAGTATTGGGATTAATTGTTCTTTGAATGTTTGGTAAAATTCACATGTAAATCCATCTGGCCTTGGAGATTTTTTCTTAGGGAGTTGATTAATAGCTTGTTCTATTTCTTTTTCCAAAATAGGGCTATTTAAATAATTTATTTCCTCTTCTGTTAATCTGGGCAATCTATGTTTTTGTAAATATTCCTCCATTTCATTTAGATTATCAAATTTACTGGCATAAAGTTGGGCAAAGAAACTCCTAATTATTACTCTAATTTCCTCTTCACTGGAGGAAAGTTCTCCCTTATCATTTTTGAGACTAATAATTTGATTTTCCTCTTTCCTTTTTCTAATCAAATTAACTAAAGGCTTATCTATTTTGTTGGTTTTTTCATAAAACCAACTCTTACTTTTATTTATTAATTCAATAGTTTTCTTATTTTCAATTTTATTGATCTCCCCTTTAATTTTCAGAATTTCCAATTTGGTATTTAATTGAGGGTTTTCAATTTGGTCTTTTTCTAGCTTTTTTAATTGTAAGCCCAGTTCATTGATCTTCTCTTTCTCTGTTTTACGTAAGTAAGCATCTAGAGATATAAAATTACCCCTTATAACCGCTTTGGCCGTGTCCCACAAATTTTGGTATGTTGTCTCATTGTTGTCATTCTCCTGGATGAAATTTTTGATTGTGTCTATTATTTGCTGTTTCACCCATTCGTTCTTCAGGATTGGATTATTTAATTCCCAAATAACTTGTGGTCTATTTTGTCCTGGCCTTATATTACATGTGAGTTTTATTGCATCATGATCTGAGAAGGATGCATTTACTATTTCTGCTTTTCTGCATTTGATTTTGAGGTTTTCATGCCCTAACACATGATCAATTTTTGCATAAGTTCCATGAACCCCTGAGAAAAAAGTATACTCCCTTCTATCACCATTCAATTTCCTCCAGAGATCTATCATACCTAACTTTTCTAGCCTTTTGTTAATCTCTCTAACTTCTTTCTTATTTATTTTGTGATTTGATTTATCTAATTCTGAGAGAGCAAGGTTGAGATTCCCCCACTAGTATAGTATTAGTCTATTTCTCCTTGCATCTGTTAGTTTCTCCTCTAGGAATTTGGATGCTATACCACTTGGTGCATATATGTTAAATATTGATACTGCTTCATTGTCTATGGAACCCTTTAGTAAAATATAGTTTCCTTCCTTATCTCTTTTAATTAGATCTATTTTTGTTTTTTACTTGATTCGAGATAAGGATTGCTACCCCTGCCTTTCTTTGTTCACCTGAAGCATAGAAGATTCTGCTCCAGCCCTTTACCTTCACTCTGTATGTATCTCTATGTTTTAGATGTGTTTCTTGTAAACAACATATTGTAGGATTTTGGCTTTTAATCCGCGCTTCCGTTTTATGGGAGAGTTCATCCCATTCACATTCACAGTTAATATAACTATATCTGTATTCCCTGCCATGTTATTTACCCAGAGTTATGATTTTCTCTTCCCTTTCCCCTCTCTCCCTTCCTCCCTCCCCAGTACTTTGCTCTTGATGACCACCTCCCACCAATAATCCTCCTCCCTTTAGAGTCCCTCCCTCCCCTTTATACCTTTCCCCTAATCCTTCTATTAGTTTATCCCTTTCCTTTTCTCCCCTCCCTCCTACCTTCCCACGAGGAGGGTCAGGCCTTTCTTTGAAGCCAAATGTGTCTGATATACTCTCTTAGAGTCCAATCTAATCAGAGTAAGGTTTACACAATACTCATCACCCTCCCTTCTTTCCCTCAATTATATTAGATCTTCTATGTCTCTTTATGAGATTTTGCCTTATTTTACCTCCTTTATTTTTACTTTATTTTGCCTCCTTTCCCCCCTCCTTCCCTTTTTTTTCAGTATGGTATCCCTTCCACCTCTAATTTCCTTTCCATTATTATCAAAGAAAATTCAAATTATACTGCCATTCTTTAAGGATACCTATAGTAGAAATATAGTTCTCAAGAGTTTTCCTTTTTACCTTTTTATGCTTCTCTTGAGTTCTCTATTTGGAGGTCAAAGTTTTTGTTCAGATCTGGTCTTTTCATTAGAAATAGGTGAAATTCTCCTGTATCATTGAATGACCATCTTCTTCCCTGGAAGATGATGCTCATTCTAGCTGGATAACTTATTCTTGGCTGTAATCCAGGTTCTTTTGCCTTTCGGAATATCTGATTCCAGGCCCTTTGATCCTTTAAAGTGGAAGCTGACAGATCCGGTGAAATTCTAATGACAGTTCCTCTGTATTTGAACTGTTTTTTTCTAGCTGCTTGCAATATCTTTTCCTTGGTGCGATAGTCCTGAAATTTGGCCACGATATTCCTTGGGGTTTTAATTTTATGGTCTCTTTCTGGAGGTGATCGGTGAATTCTTTCAATGCCAATTTTGCCTTCTGATTCTAAAACATCAGGGCAATTCTCTTTCATGATTTCCTGGAAGATAGCATCCAGGTTCTTTTTTTCATCGTGGCTTTCAGGGAGTCTAATAATCCTTAAATTGTCTCTCCTGGATCTGTTTTCCAAGTCAGTTGTTTTTCCTAGGAGATATTTCATGTTTTCTTCTATGTTTTCATTTTTTTTTTGTTTTTGTTTGACTGATTCTTGAAGTCTTATTGAGTCATTTAGTTCTATTTGTTCAATTTTAATTTTTAAAGTATTATTTCCTTCAGTTACATTTTTTAGCTCCTTTTGTAGCTGGCCAGTTGAATTTCTTGATTCAATGCATTCTTTTTCCATTTTGCCAGTTTTGTTTTTCAGTGAGTTGTCTTTTTCCAATTCACCAGTTTTGTTTTTCAGTGAATTGTTGTCTTTTTCCAATTCACCAATTTTGTTTTTCAGTTCACCATTTTTATTTTCCAGTGAATTGGTGATTTTTTCCAATTCACCAATTTTGTTTTCCAGTGAACTGTTTTCTTTTTCCAATTCACCAGTCCCATTTTCCAGTTTTTGATATTTCTGTTGCACTGATCTCAATTTATTTCCCCATTCTTCTTCTAGCTCTCTTTTGAGATTCTTAATGCAATCTTCCAGGTAAGCCTTCTGAAAGGGAGACCAACTTGAGTCTGCCTTTGTGGCTTCATCTGGGATTGTTTTCATAATATCAGGATCTGGGGACTGTTCTATTTTTTCTCCGTAAAAGCTTTCTATGGTGAGAGCTCTCTTCTTCTTGCTCATGATTTAAAGTTGGGATATCAGTCCTCAGCAGAAAATACTGCAACAATTTGTATTTGCCCTGGGGCAGTTTGCCGAGTTGACTTCCGGTCTGAGGCTGGTCAGGCTAGATTTGCAACTAGGACCATGTTTTCAGCTGCTCTCGATCCACCCTTTACCAAAGGCAGATCTGCCAAGGCACCTGCCCGCAAGCAGAGCAAAGTGGCCCAGGCGTCTCCCAGGGGCTTCCTGGGTGCCTAAAATCCGCCCCTCTATCGCAGCCCTGACTTCTGCCCAGGCTGGAGTCTGATCGTGACCAGCGGCCGATTTCCCCTGAGGCTAACCTTTTCTGGAGTTCTTTCACGGTAGATTTTTGATAGAAGTGCCTTGTAGTCCAAATGTTTGGAGGAGCCCTCACTCCAAAACCAGTTCGAAGGCTCACTTTGTCTGGGTCTGAGGGAAGATCTCAGGAGTTCATAGAGAACGCTGATTGCAGTTCTTATTGCTTTTCAGAACCTGCGGATGTATTCATTTCTAAGTATTGATCGCATTTAATAATACTGGCAATCTCTTATATTTTTCTTAATCCTTATACAGTGAAGTACACTTATCTTTAACATTCTGAGATTTTGAAATATGTTAAGAAAAATTAGCACTTGCTTGTTGTTCCTTAGGGAAGTATGTCAGACTATCATATGTTATATAACAAAATCTTGCATTTTTTTCACCACACAGATTTAGATTACAAGCAGTTACCTAGAGTTATCTCATACAAATGTTTTAACTGAAAAATAAGTAAATCAGAGGCTAGACAACGGAAATTGAGAACCAGAGTCTAGGACCTGATTAATGTGTATATCTTGAGACAAAAACAAGAGATGGAGAAACAGTTATAGTCCATTGTAATACTTGTTGGGTTGGAACAGTGTAACTCCCAGAAAGAAAAGATCTTGCTGAACTTTCTCTAACACTCCCATGGGCTCTCACCCTGCAGAACTTCAACTTTAACTGCAGTGGATCCTCTTATCACTCCTTGACTCTCTGCTTCTTTCTGTTAATGCTACAGAATATCTTTTGAAATTAGTGAATTTGTTCAGGTTTCCTCATTAAAACAGATTCAGAATAGATATATTTGAGGGCAGTCAGTGCATTAGGTCTTTAGTTTTTCTTTTGTCCTAAATATGTATGTTTTACCACATTACCTTTTATAATAAATAATATTAATCTAATGAATAAAGACATTTATGCAGATTAGTAGCCACATATTAAGATTTTTAAATAATATTTTATTTTTCCAAATACATGTAAAGACAGTTTTCGACATGCAATTTTGTAAGATTTTGTTTTCTAAATGTTTTTCCCTCCCTCCTTTACCTTTCCCCTCACCAAGACAACAATCAATCAATCAGATATAGGTTTAATATATACAATCCTTTTAAACATATTTCTGTATTGTTATGTTGTACAAGAAAAATCAGACCAAAAGATGGGGGAAGGGAAGGAAACCATGAAAAAGAAAACAAATAGACAAAAAGGTGAAAATATGTTTTGATCCACATTCAGTCTCTATAATTCTCTCTCTGGATGTGATTGGTATTTTCCATCCCAAATCTATTGCGATTGTCTTGAATAATCCTGTTGTTGAAAAGAGCCAAGTCTATCACAGTTGATCTGTCACATAATCTTATTGTTACTGTGCACAGTGTTTTACTGGTTCTGCTCACTTCACTTAGCATCAGTTCTGTAGGTCTTTCCAGATGTTTCTGAAATCAGTCTGCTCATCATTTGTAAAAGAATAATACTATTCCATTACCTTCATGTAACATAAGTTATTCCTCAATTGATGGGTATTTCAAGTTCTTTGCCATTATAAAAAGAACTGGTACACAAACATTTTTGCACATGTGGGTCCTTTCCCCTTTTTTATTATCTCTTTAGGATTCAGGCCCAGTAGTGAAATTGCTCTATTAAAGAGTATGCACAGTTTCATAATCCTTTGGGCATAGTTCCAAATTGCTCTTCAGAATGGTTGGATCATTTCACAACTTCAGTAACAATGTATTAGTATTCTAGTTTTCCCTTATCCCCTCCAACATCTGTCATTATCTTTTCCTGTCATTTTAGCCAATTTGAGAGGTGTAAGGTGTCTTAGTTACCCTTAGAGTTGCCCTATTTGCACTTCTCTAATCAATAATTATTTAGAGCATTTTTTTGATATAACTAGAAATTGTTTTAATTTCCTTACCTGAAAATTGTCCATTCATATCGGTTGACCATTTATCAATTGAGGAATGACTTGTATTCTTATAAATTTCTCTATTTTAGAAATGTGGCCTTTATCAGAAATATTCACTGAAAAAAAAATTCCCAGCTTTCTGCTTCCCTTCTAATTTGGCTGCATTGGCTTTGTTTGTGCAAAACTTTTTAATTTAATGTAATTATAATTATCCTTTTTGCATTTTATAATGTTCTCTAGTTCTTCTTTGGTCATAAATTCTTCCTTTCTTCACAGATCTTGACAGGTATACTTTCCCTTCCTTTGTTAATTTGCTTATGAAATCACCCTTTACATCTAAATCATGAACCCATTTTGACTTTATTTTGGTATAGGGTGTTAGGTGTTGGTCTATGTGTTGCTTCTGCCACACTGTTTTCCAGTTTCTCCAGCAATTTTTGTGAAATAGCGAGTTCTTATCCTAGAAGTTGGAAACAGTGTTTACCAAACACTAGATTACTATAGTCATTGATTATTGTGTTTTGTGTAACTAAGCATTTCTCCTGATTGACTACTCTACTTCTTAGCCAGTATCAAATGGTTTTGATGACAGCTGAATAGCAACATTTTTAATATAAGTGATTTTGGCCAGGTAAGTGGTGTAATGGATTGATTACTGGATCTGGAGGCAGGAAAACTTATATTCCTGAATTCAAAACTGGCCTCAAATATTTAGTAGCTAGGTGATCGTGGGTAAGTTACTTTATAACCCTATTTGCCTCATTTCCTTATCTGTAAAATGACATGGAGGAAAAAATAAAATGATAAACCACTGTAGTATTTTTTGCCAAGAAAATTTCAAATTAGGTCACAAAGAGTTGGATATAACTGAAATGACTGAAACAATAAAGGTGATTTTGGCAGTTGAAATTAAATCTGTTTGCAGTATTCTATTTTGGCAGGAAGATTGCATGCAATTAGTGCAGTATAATTACAGTGAATAAATATGCTCGTCTAAGAATTTGACTACCTTAGATATTTTTTTGTTGTTGTTGTTGCTTTTTTGCTGAGGCACTTGGGGTTAAGTGACTTGCCCAAGGTCACACAGCTAGGAAGTGTTAAGTGTTTGAGGTCACATTTGAACTCAGGTCTTCCTGAGTTCAGGGCTGGTGCTCTATCCACTGCGCCACCTAGCTGCCCCCCTACCTAAGATTTTTAATATTATTTTGCCCCTTTAAGGATCTGAAATTTTGCTGTTGTGAGGTTTTTATCCACTTGCATATCTCAGTACTTTATACTCCATGAAAAGTTTTTGTGAATTACTATGACTGAAAAAGTCATCACTGTGGGACAGTGCCTTCCAACTTGGACAAATTCTTAGGTATTACATAATCAATTCATTACTAAGTTAATACTGAAATCTTTTCCACTTTTAGGTCATGTCAGAGCTTGTGCTAAGGTTTTAATACTATCCTAAGAGAAACATCTCTTTATTTTAGCAAATATTTATTGAGCATCTGACATGTTAAGATATGGCTAGGCCTTGAGGGGAATACAAAAATATCCAGGATTGGTTTTTTGTCTTAATATTGAAGAACATATGTATTTAATAATAAGATTTAGTGAGCATTCAAATATTATTGTTATATTTGTATTATATTACTTCTATTCCCAATTCTCTCACTTTCTCCTGGCTACTTTACTCTTCCTTTTTGGAACTTTCTTAGTACTTTTAGTGTGCAGCTTTCTGGGTAGAATTTGATTGTGTAGTCTTAATTGGTCTTTAGTTCTTCTTTGGTCATAAATTCCTCTCTTCTTTACAGATCTTACAGGTATACTTTCCCTTCCTCTACTAATTTGCTAGAAAGGCTGCTTCTTGAGAGCAGAAACATTGCCTCCCTCTTTTTCCTCTTCCTCTGCTCTCTTTTTCTTTCCTTTTGGTTTAGTGACTTCCCAAGTTATATTGATACTAAATATTTGAGATTATTTAAATTCATGCCCTCTGACTCTAGAGACAGTATTTTTTCTGTTAAACCACAATACCTTTTTGTAACTTGTAACATAGAATTCCAAATTGTCTGTTTCTCAGTGAAATTTTTAAAAATGTTTACAAAGCATATAAGAATAAATAAGTCTTAGACTAAGTATCAGAAGGTATTGGTGTTTGTCTTGGTTCTATAAGTTACTAGGTGAATTATAATCTTTGTTATTTTAACTTCCCTGTGCCTCAGTTTCCCCACCTGTAAGATTATATAATACATATTTACTTACAGGTTTTTATGAGAATTAAATATTTTAATATATGTGAAAGCATTTTAAAAAACCTTAAAGGTCTATAAATCCAGAATATTCTAATATCCAAATATAATTATCATTGTATTTTTTTGTGATTTCATAAATTAGAAATCCTTTTCAGAACATTTCATTAAATCATTGTCATGCATCTTTTAGGAGATACCAGATGCTCTGCAGGAGATAGCCATCTCACACATTTTTCACATCCCTCTTGGAATCCCAGAAATTCTCAGCCACAACATAATCATATAAATGTGCTCAGACTTTGAAAAGTGACCAAGATAAAACCAAGAACAGTCTACCTCTCATATGAATTGTCTTTTTTAGTAATTCTTATATGCCAAAATATTTCTGGGTTGATTTATTTTGTACTCTGAAGAATAGGGTTTATTAAATCATTTGGAATGACTAAATTAAGATGATAATTATTTAGGATAGCAAAGAGATGGTGCCTTTAATTCCCAGGGATTTGTTCTACAAATCTCATACTATATTTATAAACCTAACAAATATGACTAAGGCAGATTCATTTCGCAGATTTTTTTCTTGCTTAGTTACAATCTAGGCAGTTAAGATCTATTCCCTTATAAAATTAACTATCATCTTAAACTACTGTCATTTACCTCTAGTTTATTTTTCACTGCTTTCTGGGCAAGCTTTTATTAGAAATTTAAATGGAATGGAGAGTCATATCGTTGGTTGTATGCTCTCTTAAGAGAACTGGCGTCAGAACCTTAATCTTTTGCATTTTATCAGAGATCTTACTAGAGATAGTGAAAGTTTATACATATATTTAAACCTTTTCACATTTTTCTGAAATTTACTTTCTCATCATTTCTTATATCACAGTAATATTCCATCACAATCACAATATCATAGCTTCCACAACAATTACTCCCTGAAAGCAATCTTGTAGGAGTTAGTTTGTAGCAGAGTATGTGTTTGAGAGGAGGGTTGAAGTACTGCTGCTCCTAGAATTTATTACCTCCTCCTCCTTTGTCTCCCCATCCAAAATGAGAAAATGCACTTCTTTGTTGATGAGTCCACTGCTTCAAAGTGTATTTCTTTCATTCATACCAACAAAATAAAAATACTGCTACACAAGACAACTGGTGGCTGTGTTTTAGCTTCCAACACACATTTTCCTCCCTGAAATTCTGTAGTTTCTTTCTCCACTTAACTTGGTATTATCTTACAGATTTTGAATAAAAACTTTCAGTCCCTTCCGGGGCAGAGCCAATTAGCGAAGATTTCTGCCATGATGCATTTATTTCAAATATTTTTGGCTTGAGGTTAGTATTTTTATAATTTTATTTACCTTATGTTTTGCTTATTCTCATCAAAAAAGAAAATCCAGTTTAGAGAAATCAATTTCAATTATAAAGAAAACATGTTTAGGGAACCATAATACAGAAAAACAAAGTTGTCTCCTTATTCCCAATATATTACACTTTGGGCAAGATTCCCATTCTATTTCACACCCTCTCTGCTGCATATGGGGAATTTTCTTTGAAGTTACTGAGAGCTATGAACATGGAGGATAAAGAAGGAAATGAAAATCTGAACCTCTGTACTTAGAAGACTCATTTGAGTTGATGACAGTTCACTGTGAACAAATGTGTCTCACTTTTAGAGCTGAAATAGCTAAAAGATACAGGCATACAGTGACATGGCATCACTATGTGATCTGATAGAACTTTTAAAAGTTGCTTGTTGTCTTTTTCAGTTTCCAGTTTCCAATTTATGTTTGTGGCTAAAATATGAATATAAATGAATGAAATTAATTTAATATAATGTTTCATATATATGTACATATATACATATGTAGCATATAATTTTATAGTATTTTAAATCATACCTACTATTTCTTACTGATTATCATCAATTAATACATAATCTATAAAGTATTTCACCTTAATATTTGGAAGCTATAATATAAAACAAGTTTTATGTGAATTTTAAAGCAGATTTGTTACTATATGAAATGTCACATTTTCATTTAGAAACATCTATATTTTATGTAGCATACTTTCTTTCTAAATAATGTTTATAACTACAAGTGTTTTTATTGACTGCTTATCTTATGTATTTCAGACATGATCCTACCAATGTTGAATGTTTTTCCTTAGTGTCTGAAAAAAATCTCTCCACATTGTATGCAAGCAAAGTTATTCTTTGATTTAAGGCTTTAGCAGTTATTTTCAGATTCTATGTAGTGTTTCTTGAAACTACATGTTAGGCTTTTATATATATTTATTATGGCTCGAAACAATATTTGAAATCACTGTAAAATATTGGAAACATTGAATATAGTTATACAGTTTAAAATGATTTTTACATCTATTAGGCAGTTCTAATGACTGTTAGAAAATTTGATTCAGTTTAATCAACATTTTAAAAGCATCTAGATCACAAAGGAAAATATGATATATTGTAATAGAGATTTGAGAGTATTACAGTTAGGTGAATTCAGAATTGGTTGGATGATTGCATTTAAAGAGTTAATTATTATTGCTTCAAATGAAGTTGTATCAGGAAACATCTGAATATCCCAGAGATATTTATTAGCCTCATACTATTTAATGTTTTCATCAGTGACTTGGGAAAAGGCATAGTTGGGGAAGAGAAAGGAATAAACATCTATATAGAGTCTACTGTCTTCCAGGTAAAGTGCCAAACACTTTATATATAAATATTGCTTCATTTGAATCTTATAACAATCCTATGACTTAGGTACTCTTATTATGACAATTTTACATTTGAGGAAACTGACATTGCTTAAATGACTTTCTGTTAAGTGTCTGAGGCTAAATTTGGTTTCATGACTTGAAACCCACCACACTCCTTATCTATGCCATATGATAGAGGCAATGCTCATCAGATTTGTAGTTGACATAGAACTTGAATGGATAGCTAATATAGTGGATGACACAAGCAATATTCAAAAGGAATTTTACAATCTAGAGCACTGGAGTTTTTTAGTTTTTCCAGTTATCAAGCATTCTCCCCCTTCCTGCTTTTCTTCATGTGCTTGAGGAAAAAAAAAGGAAAATAAAAATGAAATATTTGTAACCAATTTGTATAATACAAACAAAACATTGTATAATATAAACAAAACATTCCCATGATTGTCCATGTCCAAAATTATTTCTCATTCTACATATTTGGTGCATCATCTCTCTCATTATCTCATCAAACCTCTACAATATTGATCAAAATTCTTAAAGTTTACAATGTTATTTATTTTTATAATGGTATTCTTTAATAAATTGTTCTGGTTCTGCTCGGAATCAGTCCATATATGTCTTTCCATATTTCTCTGTAAAATCATATTTTTCATTATTTCTTATAATTTAGTAATCTTCTGTTACAACCCTACCCCCTAATTTATTTATCTGTTTCTTTACTGATGATCACATCCTTATTTTCCAGGGTTTTTTGCCACCAAAAAATGTCTTCTCTCAATTTTTGTACAAATAAAATTTTTTCCTTTCTTTTCTTTGGGATATAAACATAGTATCATTAGGTGAATCTTTGCAGTTCAATAATTTTTTTTGGGGGGGGCACAGTTCTAAATTACTTTCTACAATGGTTATACCAATTTATACCTCTTACTGTCAGTGTGCCTACTTATTTCCCTTGGAATCTCTAAAACTAGTGATTTTCTCTTTGTCAACCATGCCAATCTCATGAGAAGAAAGAGAACCTCAGATTTGCTTTAATTTAAATTTCTCTCTTAGTGATTCAAAACTTTTTTCCCCTGATTATCTATTCTTAGCTTGTATTTCCTTTCCTTGAGAACTACCTGCTCATATTCTTTGGTTATTTGTCAGTTTGAGAATGTTTGAAATATGATGCAAAGATAAAAAGGACTCTGGGAATGTATAAAGCAAATTGGCTTATTTAGTTCTAGCAAGAAATGGGCAATCGACTCAGGCAGTCATTGGGAGGATCCTCATTTTGTTTTTCCTATCTTGAAGCACAAGATTCCTATCCCCTTTAACTGGGGATGACAAAATTACAGACTTTTTGGTCTTATTGCATATTTCTCTTTAATATGACCCCTCCTCTTTTATCATACAATTCATGTTCAAAAATTGTGAAAAACTCCTCTTTTGGGAAGGAAAAATTTATATTAATTCACCAAACATGCACATTCAGTGCTTGTAGTTACCTTTTACCTATTTGTTTTGGGGTGATTTTTTTTTAAGTTACTTTTTTAGTTCAGTGGCTCATTATCTTGTTTTGTACAACTATCTCAATCAGCTAAGGTGACGTTTCTTTGTCCATATTTGGAAATACAACTCTATAGGTTGCTCACAGAGAATAGCTCATGCTATTACTAATTTGAACTAATTTCCTATATAAATGAGACTTTTGTCAGAGAAACATATTGTAAAGATTTTTTTTTTCTGGTTAGCTATTTCTTTTTGAATTTAGGTACTTTGTATTTATGTAAAATGTTTTAAAATTCGATCAAAATTATTCATTTTATCTTGTGTTATTCTTTCTATTGCTTGTTTGGTCATAAACTCTTCCAATTAGTCTGCAAGAAATTTCTTGTTTTTACAACTTGTTTATATATGTTTGTTTACATATGTTAGACTTTTATATCTAGTCATGTATCAGTTGAGAGATTAACTTAGTTATGGTATGAGATGTTAGTCTAGACAATTTCTTTCAAACTGCAGGTACAGTGTTTTGTCAAATAGTGAGTTCTTACTCTTAAGAGCTGGGGGTTTGAGGGCTTATTTAACACTAGGCTTATTACATTGTTTGCATAAGTATTTTGTATAGTTGGTATTTCCCAATGATTAATACCTCTGTTTAATTAGTATTAAATTATTTTGTTTA
The DNA here is from genome assembly GCA_023553655.1 of Myrmecobius fasciatus. Lineage (NCBI taxonomy): Eukaryota > Metazoa > Chordata > Mammalia > Dasyuromorphia > Myrmecobiidae > Myrmecobius > Myrmecobius fasciatus. The sequence continues at coordinate 511,303 of JAJPUD010000846.1, read as the reverse complement.
TTATTGTTTTATGTTATTTGTTGAGTCCTGGTACTTATAGTCTTCCTGCCTTGACTTTTCCAATTTTTTTTCATATGATCCTTGAACTTTTTGCTCATCTAGATGAACTATTTAAAAAATTCTATAAAGTAAAAATTTGGTATTTTAATCAAGTCCTTGGGCCAAATTTTAATAAAATGAAATTTAGTAGGGATAAATTTAAAGTCTTATACTTGGGTACAAAAAAAATCCGTTTTACAATTATTAGATAGAGGAAGCATAGAGAGATAGCAGTTATTCTGGAAAAAAATAGATCTTTTTTAATTAAAAAAATTTTTTTTAGTAGATTCTAATTTCAAAATGTGTTAGTGTGATGTGGTAGACAAAAAAGCTAATGTGGTTCTTGGACTTCATTAAGAAACTCTGATCCACAGCTACTAGCTCTAGGGAGTTGCTAGTCTCACTGATATTATGCTCTTTTGAGAAGTCATCTGGAATCTTGTACTTCTGGAACCAACAGTTAAAAAAAGACTTTGATAAGCTGGAGAGCATCCAGAGAAGGGCAACCAAGATGGCAAAAGGCCTTACATCTATGTCATTGGTTGAGAAAACTAAGAAAGTTTAAACTGGAGAAGGGAAGACTCAGGTTAATATATGATAGCTATCTTCAAGTATTTGAAGGAATGTCATGAAAAAGGGAGGAGGAAAGTAAAGAATATTAAGTGTTTCTTATGTGGCTGGCATTGTGTTAAGCCCTAGGGATACAAACAGAAACAATAACAAGATATTCCTTGCCCTTAAGAGCTTACATTCTTATGAAGGAAGATAATACATTAAAAGTTGTCCAAAGGGTTGGGAGAAGGGAGTACCCAGCATATGATAATGATTTTGAGGTCTAGAAGTGTAAGAACAAGGTCAGGAGGAGAATTTAGGCAGGCTGTCCTGGACACTTTCACAACATGAAGACTCCAGAAGGAGCTTACCAATGGAAGATGAGGGGGCATATTAGTGTAGCTTTAATCTATGATGAGTAGACTGACAGAATGATAGAATGTTTCAGAGTGAGAAGGCTGTAGGTCCTGAGGGAAGATATAGGATAGAGACATTAGGAACAGGGGCTATACTTGTTTTGTTTGATTTTAGAAATCAGAAGCAGTAGGTATAAGTTTAAAAAAGGTAAATTTATGCTTGATGCAAGGAATCTCTTCCCTCCCCCAAATAATTTATTGATAATTAGCTGTTTCAGAGTGAAATGATCTACCTTGAGCTGGTATTCAAACAGGGGCAGTTAGTTGGTACAGTGGATAAAGTACCAGTCCTGAAGTCAGGAAGACCTCAGTTCAAATTTGGCCTCAGACACTTAATACTTCCTAGCTGTGTGACCCTGAGCAAGTTACTTAACCCCAATTGCCTCAGCCAAAAAAAAAAAAAAAAAAAAAAAAAGAAGAAGAAAAAGAAAAAGAAAGAAAGTGTTAAAACAGAGGCTCAATGATCTATCAAAGAGGGAGATTCCTTTGGTTTAATGATTGGTCTAGATGACCACTAAGGTCTTTGCTTGAAATGGCAAGACTGAGCTTGAATATAGGGAAACTACAAGTGAAAAGAGTAGTAAATATAAATTTATTAAGCATATATAATTTATCTGTGATCTGTATTTTTCTGAGTACTGTGATTAATAAAGCATGAAATTACTATTGCATTTCTTCTTTCATAATTAGGAAACTGAATTTAGAGAGTATGATGATGTTAGGGGGGACTCTCATGGGACAGCAGCTTAATAGTCAATCTCCCAATGCAAGAAACCTGTGTCTGATTGTGTTAGGCATGACTCTGATTCTTTGGGATGTCATTCTAAATTGAGCTTACTAGTTGAAGTAGCAGTTGATCTTTTTTTGGGTTATTTTCTGTTTCCTGGCATCATGCTTTTAATGCAGATGATGACTTGGGGAAAAAAAAAGTTCTTCAAACCTTCCTTAGTCAAGGCTGCAAATGGGAAAATAAGATTATGCTAAAACTCTGCTTTCAGTAGCTTTTCTTGAAAATGGATATGTGGCCTGGGGAGAGCTCCACTTTAGCCTAAATTGTTGTAATAAATAATGATTTGTAAAATTTTCATCACATTAAAATATTTGAGAAGTGTTTTCAAGATGCTGATATCAAAGTTCTATTGAATTATTTAAATGATTATTTATTTAAAATTAAATAAAAATGTCAAAAATTAAGAATTAGTTATTTCTTTTTTATGCTACTCTTTTATTTTTACAGCTGTAACTTATCTTGGAACAGATGCTAAGTGGAAATAATTTAATTAAAAAGTGAAGTCATTGAACTCCATTGTGGTATTATTGTTTTTAGGACATGCCAGTCTTTCTGGCCTGATAATTGTTTTACTTTGTCCATATCAGGTTTGCATGCCTTGCTGCTATTTTTAAGGGGGGAAAATTTTTGCATAGTTGAGGCTATTATTTTTTATGGGATTTGGCAGAGGATATCCAAAATTTATTCTTACATTTTATAGGAAAATCTTTTGAAAAGAGTTAGGAAGCAGATCAAAAATATAACTATGTAAAAACTACTTACTTAAAATTTAATCTTAGTTAAAATTGAAAACTTTGAGTAAATTCACTTTTTGTGAAGACCTTACTTTTTAGATATTGATTTATATGACTACCTATAGTATACTTTACTATTGTAGTTTAATAGATCCAATCACTGTGGGAGTTTTTTGGGGGCCAAGGAGGGAATACTAAAGGAAAGTCTAACTATTAAAAAGAAAAAGAAGTTGTTTGCAAGGCCTAATGAAAAATATCTGTTAATTTTCAGGCTTAGGCTTTTCCTATCTTTTACTGTTAAAATATTTATACTTCTTTTGGGTGTTTCCTGATGTAAACAGAAGAAGCAATAGCTTTGGGAGTCCTACATGCTCTTTCAGTTAAATGCAGGAAATACCAATTCTCAGCATCAGAGGTTAAGTATAAAATGGCAAACATACAACAGACTATCACACCAAGCATTGTTATGTACTAAAAAAAAACCATAATTCAGTTTTCAGGATATTTTATAACATAGAAAACATTTTATTCCCAAGAAGCTAAATGACTAAATATTTGCAATATAGTTTTCAGGAATAAATTGATGATGTAATTTGACTGAAGTTGAAACTGCTTCTAAATTATTGGGGAAAAAATTGGTTGCTAAATAGATTCTTAAAAATAATAAGATGTGAATTTTGCTTTTCATTCAAATAATGCTTCCTGGGAGCTTAAGTAATTCTGGGTTTTCCATCATTCCTTTCTTATTTTGAAAGGAATTTTTTGAGGGAAATTTTATTTATATATATACATATATGTATATAATATATTTGTATATGTATATTTTACTTTTTCTGGTATCAAAACATAAATATTTCTTTTACTGTTTTGCTGTTAGTTCATAACTAATCTCGTTTATGGCTTAATTATTGAAAGTTATTTTTAAAATAATTTCTCCAAAAAAATCACAGTAACAGGCTATTTCAGTACAGTTTAATTGGCAAATTAAATTGTAGAATAGTATATTTGTTATTAGTTAATTATAAATGTAACCTTTTTTTTTTTCCCCCCAAGCATTGGAAAAGGGCTGGTTCCTGGAGGACCTTAAGGAACCTAATTTTGATCCTTAAGTATTTAATGCATGGTTAAGTTGGAACTACTTTTATTTTTTATTTTTTGCTTTATAGAATAATTTGTTGTTGTTTCAATTAAAATTATTTTCTCAGTCGTGCTTCAAACAGATACAATCTTCTATGGAAAATGTTTGGTTATGCTTTGGGACATTAGAGAACAATCCATTAAAAAATAAAACACGTGTATTATGTTATAATTATGTTGTATACCCTAAATACTATTTGACAAAGATGAGAGTCACAATCCATTAGATTAACATTCATTCACCAGTGTGGGAAAACAGCATTCCACAGTTTAAAGATCAGTAGGTATGTCCCCACTAAATCTGTAGCTAGTTTGAAATCCCTTTCCTCTGATGCTGAGTACCTTTGTGACCTTGGATACATCATTTTACCTTCATGGGCCTGAGTTTTCTCCTTGGTGAAATTAGAGGATTGGGCCTCTGAGGTTCTTTGTCCTCCAGCTCTACATTCTTGTGTTAGAGAAGACACTCCCCATAAAGTACTATCCTAAATTTCCAGAAGGTACATAGTCCCTGATTTCAAGGAGGTTATGTCCTATTGTAATTTATATAAATGTTTATAGTCTTCTAAACTTCGGAGTCATACTTCAATTTGGAAATTGTATTAAGATCTTCCCTGAATTATGAACTGTCTATTTTTAACTATTCATTTACAAGGTGGTGAGTTCATACTGTTGTGGAAGCAGCAATATTTTCAGAAATGTGGAATATATGGAGTACTCCTAAGGTCATAGCATTCTTTTCTACTTTTCAATACTGGAGCTGGAGCTAGAGCTAAGGAAAAAAAAATTGACATAAAACTTTCTGGCTTTAGCATTTATAAAGTTTATTTACTAACATAATCTCACTTTATCTTCACTATAATCCTGTAAAGTGGATAGCATGAGGATCTCTCTTTTATAGACCAAAATAGAACTGACAGAATTTTTGACTTCTGGAAGATCATACAACTATTAAGGGGCAAGAATGGTATGTGAACCCCTTCTAAATCTCATGTTGTTCTCACTGTGCCATTCTTCCATTTTTCCATCTTATCCCATTCTTAGGACTCTTTGTGGCTTTTTCTGGGAGGTGTCTATATGCATTTCCAATCCCTACCAATCTTTCCTTGAATTAAATAACCATTGGCAAAAATATTCACCACCAATCACATTCCATTCTTGTTAAGTGACAAGGTAGTAACTGTCGTGGTCCTGCTTCAAAGCCCAAATAATATCTAGAACCACCTACTTTCTTTTTTTATGTGAAGGACAGTTGATAAAACTTGGTTAAAAAAAAGTTTTGGGTGGGGCAAACCTCTGTGTTCTCCTTAGGCTGGTTTATTGGCATGACTATAAAAGACAGGTGTCCCCCTAATCATTATATTCCTTTCAGTTCTAGAAATACATTTTCCCATATGAACAATGTTATTTATAAATCATGGTTACATTGTCAGAGAGTTCATGAAAGTCTTATTTTTCATTCAAAAAGAAGCTGAATAGTATTACTGCTCTTGGATACAAGTAGCCAATTAAGAAATGAATTTATCCCATTTATAAAATGAGCACTTCTGTGTATGAAATATGGTTGTGGTACAGGAATATAATATATGCATGTGTAATTTGCACTTTTTAAACCTTTTTAAATTTTTTTAAAACTTTTTTCTTGGTTCAAGTGATAGTTTCAAAAATTCCCAAAATATCTTTTTAGCTACATAATAGAACCTATTTTGTAACAGGATTTTAAAATGTAAATGGTTAAACACTTTAAAAGCATGACACTTAGAATAATTTGAAATCTATACTAAGAATAGCACTAAAAGTTATTCTTTTAAGATAGTATTTGTATATTGAACGTTTATAAATAAAATAACACTGCTTTCTAGTTATTTTATTCTGGAGTTTTATTGTTATTTTATCTCTTTAGTACATAAATATATATTATGCCTTGATAAATAACATTTCTATCCTAAAGATGTTTTAAAAAATTGTTCCCATGTCAAATCCTTGCAGGTGATGGCTCATTTCTTTCAATATCATAGGACAAAGAGGATTGTATTATATGTAATGTCAGAAAGTTGTAGTAAGAAGTTAAAAAATGAGGGGGGTCTTTTGACATGAAGCTTCAGCTGGCATTTAAGTTTTTGATATGTGATGAAAAACAACTCCTATTTTCCTCGAAAACTCCTAATGATAGTAATCAACCAGTCAGTTTGGTTCTCTTGTAAGGCACCAGTGCTTGAAATAAATATATTTTTTCATTAGGTATTCCTTTTCTAGTAACTTTCAGGAGAGAGCCTTATGACTAGAATAAAAATACAGGACAAATAAGGTTTTGTTTCTATTCTGCTTCAATATTGGCCTATACAATAAGAATTGATCTAGAATGAATAATACAATGAATAGAAGCATGATGAGATTATTGGCTTAATATGAGGGGGGAAAAAAGCTTCCTAATAATTTGAACTTTCCCAAAATGTAATGTAACAATTCAAGATATAGTCTATCCCCTCTTCCTTTTGAAGGACTTTTATTAGAGTTTGGAACTTAATCTCTCCACCAAGTTGCAGTTTAATTTGTAAAACATTAAGGAAGACTTATACTGAAGGTTTTGAGTAGCAAGAAGCTATTTAGTATGATCGCTAAGTCAGATGAATCCTGGGAATGTTTGTAGGAATAATAAAAAACAGAAGTGAATTGAAACAGTCCTGTCAATTCAGTAGTGATCTGTTATCATCAGCAACATAAGAAAAAAATGCTGTGTTTGGGCTGTATTTTCTCATCTCATACATTACTTTTTGTGAGGTGAGGGGAATGGCACATAAGCTGTAGTCAGGAAGTGAAAGCAAACCTAAACACACACACACACACACACACACACACACACACACACACACACACA
>JAJPUD010000846.1:481662-504747 GCA_023553655.1 Myrmecobius fasciatus | reverse complement strand
ACACACACACACACACACACACACACACACACACACACACACACACAATCTGTACCAGAGATGACACTTAAAGAATCCAGATTTTTGATTTTTAGATACTTCAAAAGGGGAAGTTTCTAAATGAATGGAAAGAATTATAGCAGACCTCATTATTTTCTCCTCAAAATCCACTCTTCCCAATTCTTCAGGTAGTTTTCTTTTTTCTTTTTATTAAAGCTTTTTATTTGCAAAACATATGTATGAGTAATTTTTCAACATTGACCCTTACAAAGCTTTCTGTTACAAATTTTTCCCCCCTAGTCTCCATCCTTCCCCTACATGGCAGAAGGTCTACTACATGTTAATTATGTTAAAATACTTGATGAATCGAATATGTGTATATATATTTTTACAGTTATCTTGATGTGCAAGAAAAATTGTGTCTACAAGAAAAAAATATGAGAAGGGAAACATGCAAGCAAACATCAATAGAGAGCATGAAGATGTTATGTTTTGATCCACATTTCATATCCCTCTCTCTGGGTGTATATGGCTTTCTTCACTGAACAATTAGAAATAGTTTGAAATATTTCTTTGTTGAAGAGAGCCATGTCCATCAGAATTGATCATCATATAATCTTGTTGCTGTGTACAGTGATCTCCTGGTTCTGCTCATTTTGCTCAGCATCGGTTCATGCAAGTCTCTCCAGGCCTCTCTGAAATCATCCTGCTGGTTGTTTCTTGCAGAACAATAATATTCCATGACATTTATATACCATAATTTATTCAGCCACTCTCCAATTGATGGGCATCCCTTCAGTTTCCAGTTTCTAGCCACTACAAAAAGGGCTGCCACAAATATTCTTGCACATGTGGGTCCCTTTCCCTCCTCTAAGATCTCTTTGGGATATAGGCCCAATAGAAACACTGCTGGGTCAAAGGGTGTGCACAGTTTGACAACTTTTTCAGCATAGTTCCAAATTGCTCTCCAGAATGGTTGGATCCGTTCACAGTTCCACCAACAATGTATCAGTGTCCTGGTTTTCTCACATCCCTTCCAACATTTGTCATTATCTTTTCCTGTCATGTTAACCAATCTGTAGTGGTATCTCAGAGTTGTCTTAATTTGCATTTCTGTGATCAATAGTGATTTGGAGCATTTTTTCATATGAGTAGAAATAGTTTTAATTTCTTCATCTGAAAATTATCTGTTTATATCCTTTGACCTTTATCAATTGGAGAGTGGATTGAATTCTTATAAATATGAATCAATTCTCTATATGTTTTAGAAATGAGGCCTTTGTCAGAACTCTTAAATGTAAAGATGATTTCCCAATTTATTGCTTCCCTCCTAATCTTGTCTCTTCAGATAGTTTTCAATATTCACCCTTGCAAAACCTTGTGTTCCAATTATTTTTTCTCCTTTAATATATGTTAAACATATGCAGTTCTTCTATACATATTTCCACAGTTATCATGCTGCAGAAGAAAAATCAAAAAGGAGAAAAAAATGAGAAAGAAAACAAAAAGCAAGCAAACAACAACAAAAAAGCGAAAATGCTGTATTGTGATCTACACTTAGTCCCCAGAGTCCTCTATGTGTCAATGACTCTTTCCATTACAAGACCATTGGAACTTGCCTGAATCTTCTTGCTGTTGAACACATCCATCAGAATTGATCATTGTATAATCTTGTTGTGTACAATATTCTCTTGGTTCTGCTCACTTCATTTAGCATCAGTTCGTGTAAGTCTCAGGCCTCTCTGAAATCCTGCTGATCATTTCTTATAGATCAATAACAATCCATAACATTCATATACCATAATTTATTCAGCCATTATCCAACTGATGGGCATCCATTCAGTTTCCAGTTCCTTGCCACTATAAAAAGGGCTGCCACAAACATTTTTACATATTTGGATTCCCCTTTTTAATGATCTCTTTAACATTATCCTTCTAGTCACCCATATTTATAATCTTGATGTCATAATTAGGTTTTTATTCTCCACCAATTCATATATTTGGTCAGTTGTCAAAGCTTGTAATTATAAAATACCTCTTTCACATATGACTTCTCTCTTTCTTTCTCCATACAGCCAGTAACTTCTGTCAGGCCTTTATTGCTTTTCACCTGAACTTTTGAAGTAGTCTCTTAATTAGTTTCCCTGCCTTGAGCTCTCCCAAACTTTTATCTGTTTTCTGAGATACGTCTGCCATCGAAAATTTCCAGAATTGCAGGTCTGATCATATCACTCTTTTCATTAAACTCCAGTAGCTTCCTGTTACCTCTAAGTAGGATCAAATGTAAATGTTTCCATTTGGCATTTGAAATCCTTCACAATCTACCCTTATGATACCTTATTTCCTTTTATATTTCCTCTTATTCAGTCAAACTGCCCTTCTTAATGTTCCCGATACACAACACTCCTTTTCACAATTCTCAAATATTTGCTCTGGTCATCCTTTGTGCCAGGAATGTGCCTTTTCCTCATCCACACCTATTAGAATCCTAGTCTTCACAATTCAGATATCATCATTTTTAGGAATCTTTTCTTGATTGTCTTATCTGCTAATTTCCTTCCTGTCAAAATCACCATGTACCTTTTTTTTTATAATTGTGTGTTTGTGTATATTCACACTGGGATTATTTCACTTCTGTCTTTGTATCCCCAGCATCTAGCCCAGTGCCTAGTACACGTCAGGATCTTAATAAAGGATTATTATTTAATTGATTACCAAATGAGTGGAACAAAGTCTTGTGTTTTTTGTTTTTTTTTTTTTTCCCTTTTGGTTAGGCAATTGGGGTTAAGTGAGTTGCCCAGGATCACACAGCTAGAAAGTACTACATGTCTGAGACTGTATTTGTACTCAGGTCCTCCTGACTTCAGAACCTCTGCTCTATTCTCTGCACCATAGTTGCCCCTAAAGCCTTGTATTTCAAGGAGCAATTAGACTGGAATAGTTTGAGGTTTCATGGAAGAGTAAAGGAGGAATTTGAAGTGGACCTTGAAAGACTTGGGAAGATTTAGATAATTGTCTGAATCAGTTTATTAGCCTCAGTGGGGGAAAAGTTTGAAAAAAGGGTTGGTCATTCTGGAGAGCAATTTGGAGCTATGCTCAAAAAGTTATCAAACTTCGACCTAGCAGTGTTTCTATTGGGCTTATATCCCAAAGATATCTTAGAGGAGGGAAAGGGACCCACATGTGCAAGAATATTTGTGGCAGCCCTTTTTATAGTGGCTAGAAACTGGAAACTGAAGGGATGCCCATCAATTGGAGAGTGGCTGAATAAATTATGGTATATGAATGTTATGGAATATTATTGCTCTGTAAGAAACGACCAACAGGACGATTTCAGAGAGGCCTGGAGAGACTTGCATGAACTGATGCTGAGTGAAACGAGCAGAACCAGGAGATCATTATACACAGCAACAACAATATTACATGATGATCAATTCTGATGGACATGGCTCTCTGCAACAAAGAATTGTCTCAAACCAGTTCCAGTTGTTCAGTGAAGAAAACCATATACACCCAGAGAGAGGGAAATGAAATATGGACCACAACGTAACATTTTCATGATCTCTATTGAGGTTTGCTTGCATTGTGTTTCCTTTCTCTGATTTTCTTTTTTTTTTTTCTTGTAGATAGGATTTTTCTTGCCAACTTATCAAGTATTTTAACATTATTAACATGTAGTGGACTTCCTGCCATCTAGGGGAGGGGAGGGGACTGGGGGTAAAATTTGTAATGGAAAGCTTTGTAAAGATCAATGCTGAGGAACTACCCATACATATGTTATACAAATAAAAAGCTTTAAATAAATAAATAGATAGATAGATAGATAGATAAATAAATAAATAAATAAATAAAAACAGGAAGGAAGGAAGGAAGGAAGGAAGGAAGGAAGGAAGGAAGGAAGGAAGGAAGGAAGGAAGGAAGGAAGGAAGGAAGGAAGGGAAAATGAAAGGAAGGGAGGAAGGGAGGCAGGAAGGAAGGAAGGAAAGAAGAAAGAAAGGAAGGGAGGGAGGGAGGGAGGGAAGGAGGGAGAGAGGGTTGGTGGTAGAAAATCAGGTGTATTTTTCAACATAATAATAGTTTGGCTAGAAGGAAAGGGCTGTGGATGGGCATAATATGTCAAGAAGCATTTATCAAGTGCTTACCATGTTCCAGGCACTGTGTTTAGCACTGGAAATACAAAGAAAGGCAAAAACACAATACCTTGTATAAAACCTTGAGTGTCAGGCCAATGCATGCAAACAGTAAAATTGTAATCAGGTTGTTATTAGGGAAAAAATGGTATAAAGAGGTAAAATGATGCTAGTCAAAAATCTGTTCCTAATATATAGTGCTTTAGGTTATGTGGGTTACATTATGCATAGTTGTACCCTATAGGCCTACAAATATACTTTTGTATATCCTGCCTTTTTATTGGCTTGTCTCAGAATATAACATACTTACACTTTTATTCCAAGACCTTAGGGAAGTAAAGGTGTTCAATATAAAGGAAATTACTCTGGGCATTTCCAAGGAAACTTTTTCATTTTACATTTCTTTCTGAGTATAGGTTTTCAAATTGAATTCCTTATAGGATTAATCTTAAGGATATTTTATATCTTTAGTTTATGGTAACTACACCAAAGTAGTAAAACACTTCTCCCAAATTATTTCTTAACTGTTCATGGTTCATTAAATCAGCAGTTGTGTTCATTTACAATATTTACTCAAATATGAATTAAATAAATAATAAAATATTCAGTCAATAAAGATTCATTTAAAACACTAAAAGATTTCACATTACTGTTCTTTGTAATGCCAAGTAAAGCTATAGAAAATATTGCTTTAATTTTTCCTATCTCTGGGTTTTTTCTTTTGTCCTAAACCTTTACCAAAGATTTATAGTTCTTTTAAAGAACTAGAAAATATGTGATGAAGAGAGCCATATACACCCAGAGAGAGGAACTTGGTGTGGTTCACAACATAGCATTTTCACTCTTTTTGTTGTTATTTGCTTGCATTTTATTTTCTTTCTCATTTTTTCACCTTTGATCTGATTTTTCTTGTGCAGCAGGATAATTGTATGAATATGTATGCATATATTGGATTTAGCATATATTTCTACATGTTTAACATAGAAAGGATTACTGGCTGTCTAGGGGACTGGGTAAGGTCTGGGGAGGGAAAACTAGAACACAAGGTTTTACAAGGGTGAATGTTGAAAAATTGTCCATGCATGCGTTTTAAAAATAAAATGTTTTAATTTAAAAACAATCTTTCTGCCAAGACAAACCCAAGATCTATATGAACACAGTTACAAAACACTTCTCTCACAAATAAAGTCAGATCTAAACAACAACAACAAAAAGAACTGGAATATAGATTTTTGTTTTATTTATGTTGTTTATAACAGGACTACTCTTCAGAATTTGAATAGAAACATTTGTATTTGTAGCAGTTCCATTTACTTGTTAAATCTGTTTTAATAATCACTTCATTTATCCTGTCTTTTTTTTTCAAATCAAGATTATGAATATACTAATTATACAAGACTTTTCTGTGAACTCTTACATCATAGGAAGGCTTAAAAAAAAAGTAGAGAAGTTAAACAAATGTAAATTCATTGTATTTAGTGGGAAAGTCTCATGTTAAAATATATATAGAATTTTAAGTCAATTATTCTAAATTTACCAAAAATTTAGGACAGAAAATAGTTAAATCTAGTAATAGAAAGATGAACCCTTAATATCTGATTGTCTCTCCTTAAAACTATAATATTATAAACCAACTGCAAAAATGTGTATTGAGTCATCAATGTAGTGAAGTTGCCAACTGAAAAGAAATTTCCAAAGTGCTAGACAATTTAAAATTGTGGCAGTAGATGCTACTTATTTTGCATATACTACTATTGTTATGAATTCTGCTATGAATTGTAGGCATATGGGAGATCTTCTTTCTCTTTATTTTTTGTTATAAAATATAACTTTCTAGGAGGAGTAAAAGAACCGAATACAAGTGGTAAGTTAGATGATACAGAAACAAAGATATCAATAAAAATCTAATTTTAAAAATGTTACATTCCAGTAGACTTGTGATGGAAAGTGCCATCCGCATGCAGAGAGAAAGAACTATGACGCCTGAATGTGGATCACAGCATAGTATTTTCACCTTTATTGTGTTGTTTATTTGCTTGTTTTTCTTTCCTTCTCATTTTATTCCCTTTAGATGTGATTTTTCTTACACAGCATGATAAATATGAAAATATGTTTAGAAGAATTGCACATGTTTAACTATATTAGATTACTTACTGTTTAGTGGAGGAAAAAGTGGGGATAAAGGGAGAAAAATTTGGAACACAAGGATTTGAAGGGATGAATGTTGAAAATTATATTTTTATGTATTTTGAAAAATAGGAAACTGTTATTTTAAAAATTAAAAAATTTTTTCCTGGACCTTAAGAAGGTTTAACTTAAGAAGTTAAACAATATTATTAGAGTCAGGCCTTCTTGACTTGTCTACTACATCAGAATGTCTCTTTGATAGCATTAACCTTTTGCAGATGGACCCTAACAATATTTGTACCTTATCTGTGTCAACCCAATTTTCTCTGCCTTCACACAGATATTTGTATACATTTATTTGTAATTTTTATAGTTTGGCATTTAGAGAAAACTTGTTGGTTAAGATTCTTCTTTGCTCAAGAATACCAGAAATATTTTACACTAATTTCAAGAATTGTCTTATAAAATACTTCATACCAAAATCTGTTTATGTTCAACTGACATGGATTCAAAAAATGACTCTTTATAAGAGTTTGGCAAGTTAATTTTCTGAACCTCAGCATGTTTATATGAGTTTAATTCCAATGCAGCTGTAAGATTGTGTGGGAAGCTGTAAAAGTAGAAAGCTGTAATCTCTCTAGATCTCTTCCATCTACAAGAATATTCTTTGAAATCACTAACTGAACTCTTGAATGAAAAATTGTAGTAGTAGTGGTGGTGGTGGTGGTGTTAGTAGTAGTAGTAGTAGTAGTAGGGTTAGTAGTAGTTGTAATATTATCATGTAGTTTGGGATAGGTCTTAATGAAGAACACAGGGAATTTAGTTAGTATATTTTTGTAATGGATATGAGAAAAGTTTTTATGTATGTATGCATCTGTCTATCTTCCACTATGCTTGGCTCAGTATTTGTTATATAGTTAGCATTGATTGTTTGATGGATTCTCTTTATTTACATCACAATTGTTCTTTTGTTTTGGTTATTTGAAGTTTTTTTTTGTTTTGTTCCTTTTGTGTCTTTACACCAAAGTCACTTTCCTATTTCTTTCTCTCCATGTAAAAAGAATTAAAAACTTTCAGTGGCTGAGCACAGATGCCACATTGCTTTGTTCAAACATTCTTAAACTGTAGATTGCCACCCCAAATGAGGTAGCATGGTTGAAGAGGGGGGTCACAAAATTATGATTTGTTATCAGTACATGTTTGATTTGTGTACCTGTTTTTATATATTCATATATTTAGGGTTGTGCAAAAATTTCTCAGGCAAAAATAGGTCACCAGTGGAAAAAGTTTCAGAAGCCCTTGTTTAATTGATGGTCTTCACCTTGCTGCTCATTGGATTTCTATATATTTCATCCTCTTCTCTCCCAGAGGAGACATTATTGTAAAGTTTGGCAAAACAGAAAATCAATTTCGACTTCACTAGATAAAGATAATTGAGAATTTTTTTTAGGACTGGTGGCTTTTAAAATATCCCATAAACTCTCAATTTGGATACAGATTTTGATTGTGGCTTCCTCAAAGGATGAAGTAGCAGATTCTTCATCTGACTTTGAAATCTTTTAAAATCTGATTTTAGCCTGGACTACTTTGCTATTTATTTCTCCTCTTCATTCCACTGTCTCATAGACTGCTGGCTCACACCTGGATGCAGTATTCTGCCTCTCTTTTCTCAGTCTTTGTGTACATGTATCCCAAGGAATGCAGTACATTTCCCTCTCACCCTCTCCCTCTATCCCAAAATTAGTGAACGTATTAGTTATTAACACTTAATAGTAATAGCTTAATATTACCCTAAGATTTTGGGGACATTGTATATCTGAAAGTATTCTGCTCCTTTCTATTTAATTTTAAACTGGTATCTTCGGAGTTATAATTTAAGTGCCATTTAGATTTCATTCATCATATAACATGTTCCTTTGCTTTCACCTTTTGTAATTTTGTGACTATCTTTTTTGATATAGTCAGCGAATATAACATGTTAATTGTTAAGAATCCTTATTACCCGGAATAGTTAATTTTATCATGTGATGACAGCTAGTGTCAGCTGTACATTATGAAGGCTCCTGCCTTGGGAAATGTGAGAAGCAATTTAGACTCATACTTAACATGCCTTTTTGGTTTTTTCTTCCATATTCTCAGGAAACTGATACTTGAAAAAATTACATATATTTAATGATTAGATTCAAAAATCTGGCTTAGTTGAAGTTATGTCTGCTAAAAAATATTCAAACTAAATCTGTGTTAAGCCATTCAGGAACTTGGTTTTTGGGTGCTATTGTAAAAGAATAATTTGGCATACATAGTTATAGCATGAAATCAGTCATTTTATTTGCTGGTAGATGCTAGAAAGGAAGAAGTAGTGTGTTTTAGCTTTCATCTTTTTAAAATTAATGTCTAAAATGCTTATTTTAAAATTTAAATGGGTACTTTAAGTTATCATATATTTACTATTGTATAATGTGATATTAGGGCTTCAGGTGGAAGTTGAAAGTAGCTAACCCTCCTGGCTGGAAGTACAACTAAAGCAAAGAGATGAGGTGAAAATCAGCATGCCATATATTATATAGGAGATCCAATAAAGAAGACAACTCTATTGGAGTTGCGGATTGGAACAAAATTGAAGACTTAGGGTACTTAATGGAATACCTAAAAAGACAAACACAGAAATTGATAGAATAGGGATACATCATAATGAGACTCAGCAAATATTTATTATGCATCTAATATGTAGGTACTGTGCTAGGCACTGAAAGAAACACAGAAATGAAAACTTAACATTTCTTATCCTTCTAGGAATTTACATTTTACTAAACATAAAAGACATATACATAGATGGCATAATATAAGGTAGGCAGTAAAAGAGTCACTAAAGATAGCTAAGTAAACAGTTGATAGAGGTAGGTACTTGAAATCAGAAAGATCTTAGTTCAGATTCTTTCTTACACATTTACAAGCTATGTGACTCTGGTTTCTTTGTAAAATGGGGATAATAATAGCACTGACCTTACAGGATTTTTTTGAGCATCAAGTGAGATAACATGTCAGTGAGCCAAAAAACATTTGTGAAACATTTATTAATAAACATTTTTCTCCTAAGTGTTAGACACTGTACTAACCTTTGGGGACACTAATAGCATGAAGTTAAAGTCTTGTCAAAGCATTTCATAATCTAATAGGGCTGAGAAAACATGAAAACAACTATATGCAAATGTATATACTGGGTAGGTGTGAGATAGATAATCAATATAGGGAAAACGATAGTAATTAAGAGATTAGGAAAAGCATTTTGTAGAGGATGGGATTTTAGTTGAAATTTGAAGTGTAGATAGGAAGTAAAAGTAAAAAGGGATATTCTGTGAATGGATAATAGCTAGAAGAATGCCCAGAAACTGGAGTAAAGTTGTTTATGGAACCTTTGCAAACCTTAACACATTATGTAAAACTAGGTGTTTCTACTGCTGCTGCTATCACCACTACCGCTACTACTAGAACCAACATTTATATCAAATTTTTAAGTTCGCAAAGCACTTTGTGTATAATATCAAATTTGATTTTTATAGCCATACTGTGAGATAGATGCTACAGGTATTATCCTGTTTCACAAAATGGAAAAATTGAGGCACAGGGAAGTTAAGTGCATTTTGCTTATGTTCACTCAGTCAGTGGTAGAGGTAGAATTTAAACCAAGTTTCTCTTGGCTCTAAGTCCTAATACTCTATCCACTTTATCATGCTATTCAAGGAAGAAAAAACTTAACAGCTTGGGAGCTGGACAGATCGAGTAAGGCTACCAGAAGAATGGGGCACCAGAACTAAGCCTTGCAGGGAAATAAGGAAAAAAGGGAATATATACTCAACCCTGGGACTTCTGAGTTGGGGTTCCTGTTTAGAGAATTTACCATAGCCAAAGGTCCCTGAATCCTGACACTGCACCTGTGCCACACTATAATGAAATCAACACTACCATTCTTAGGAAAGATGTGCCAATCTGTGACTCCCTGTAACTTTCCAGATCAAAACACATCAGCCTGTGTTCTCTCTTCTTCCCCTCTTTAAATGTAAAGTTCTCAAATATAAAGACTATCTGACTTTTTTGCATTTGTAGCCCCAGAGTTTAGCCCAGTATGTGGCACATAAAAGATAAATGCTTTTTCATTTATTCATTTGTTTGGTCATTCATTCATTCATGGAGGATGGCTTGAATACAAAAAAGTGAGAAAATGTTGGAAGCAACTTAGCTAAAACATCATCACTTCTATAATTTAACACGTATATTCCTAAAAATCAGGGAATTTAGGGGGCAAATTGGGTTGGGGCACAACACTTCACCAATGATATGTTAACAAAGAAGATAAAGAACCTAATAAAAATGATGATGCAATTATGTATGTTAAATGATTAAGAAATGCACAAATGCTACAATAAATAATGATAACATCCTTAATCTTAGACTGTCGTTTGGCCTATGCTCTGGTTTTGAGAAATGTGGTAGAGATGGAGTATGTAAATGTGGACCGGCCTTCTTCCACTTACAGTTCACCTGAAGATATACATCGTATATGCAAAAGATTTTAAAAATACTTTACTTTAAAAAAGACTTATTATTGGAAGAAGGCATCCCACATAAAGCCACCTCAACCACAACAGGAGGAACCTCCACTGTGGAATCTGAGTCAGGGACAGCACTAGCCTTTGTCCTCTGAGGGGCATCTGTGGATTGCTGTATGATCAGGAATGTGGATGGGTGATGAAACCTTCACTGTGAGGTACCCTGGAACTTAGAGGATGTGCCACAACATCTAAGCTAAGTTTTCCTTGGGCAGGTGATTTTTGGGTGTCACAGTGATGTGGTTTAGGAATCAAATGATGTGATTTAGGAGAACAAGTCTGGGTCCCAAATGTTGTGTTTGAAATTCAGCACCAATGTGGAGAGGCACCAAATGTTGGGGTTTTGTCATGTGAAGAGTTCACAATAGCCATTCTCTTTGGTTAAAAAGTAGGTTTTTTTAGGAGAAAAGGAGGGTAATGAGGAGGTAAAATAGACACCAGGAGTGTTTAATATGACAAAGTTTAGAGAGCATATAGTTAGCAAGGAAATGGGTTTTAGTATAAGTGATGGAAAAGACAAGTTCCCTAATGGAACACTGCATGAGGTTGGAGTATACCCTTAGCCAGCAGGCTAAATAGCAAAAAAAAAAAAAAAAAAAAAAAAAAAAAGGTAACCTGAAAGAGTTTAGGTATCCTGTAAGCAGGAGAAAGACACCATAGGCCATGATGAGGGTCGAGAGGAAAGACACCACGAGACAGAGTGCTGGGGCAGGCTGTAACCCAAAGGGGTTCAGCTAGCATGATGTGAGCTATGGACAGATCCAAAGGGGAAATTTAACCTCAGGAATTTCACATAACTCAAATTTCTGACTGGACATAGCAAGGTGGGCCCACCAGTGACTTCCACAGAGGGTGGAACTATGGGGCCAAAACTGATCCCCTTCACTGTCCTTCCTTGCTTGTCTCAGGGAGCAGTTCCTTCAGTGCTTCAGTCTTTTTTCAGTCTCAGTCAACCACACCTAGCTACTCAGAACTGCATCATTTCCCCCACTTTTTAAATTTAATAATTTTTTAAAAAAGTGGGTTGGAAGTCCTTAAACAGAAGGGAGTCTAGCAGACCAGAGCTAAAATTTTAGATGCTGAATCCGGGGACACTTATTAAGTAGCGTCCAGAAGCTGGAAGTGAAATGCAGTGACTGGGGTGGAGTGTGGTTTGGTGACACCACAGGGATACTAAGTTGGTTACCAGGGGATAGTAGCAGAGATCAGCACAGCGTCAGTATGCCACTTATTGGGAGACTGCTCAGACTCTGAGAAGCATTTTTCTGGGATCTATTCACCCCAAAACTTAGTTTCCCTTCTGTTTAGGGAACCTCAACCCAGTTTTCAAAAGATTTTTTAAACAAATTAAAAGAGTGGGGAAATGGATGACTTTGGCAGAGAAAGATTGAAGTATTGCCCTGAGGCAGACAGGGGGACATTGAGGGGGTCAGTTTAACCTCATCTCCAGCCCTCTGTTCAGCTTGCTATGTCCAGTCAGAAATCCTAGTTATGTCAAACCCCTACTGTTACATTTCCCCTATAAATAACCCCTTTTGGGTTATTGCCCATCATGGCACCCTGCCTCTTGGTGTTTCTCCCTTTTCCTATGCCTCCTAGAATTTCTCTTCTCATCCCTCCACTCTGCCTCGGGGTGTCTCTTCACTCATTTCCCCATCTTGCCTTATGTTGTGTTTCTCCTTACAGCTAAGTAACTCTTTTAGGTGCTATATCTCTTTTGCTATTTATAAAACCTGCTGGCTAAGGGCATACTCCAACCTTATAGGGTATTCCCTTTCTCCTAGTAAATTGTGAGTTCTACTAGAGAATTTGTCTTTTCTATTATTAATTGTTAAAAACTCTTTCCTTGTTAACTATATACTCTTCCAACTCTACTTTATATTTACCACTTCTGGTGTTTATTGTATCTCTACATTTTGTTTATAATCTCTTCTCCTGAATAAGCCTACCTTTTACCAAAGAGAATGGCCATTATGAATTCTTCATATGATAGAACCCCAACTTGGTGCCTACACCAATCTCATCTTTAGGTGCAGAACCCTAAATAAATCATTTGGAACTAGGAATTGCTCTCTGAAACCACATCAAAAGAGGCTGGGTCTTCTTGGTCTTGTTTGGGGAGGAAGGTGTATTGTTGGGGTGGGGTTCCCCTGTTGTTTTCCTTTTCATTGTTCCTCTTGCCTGACCCTCAGCTCTCCCTTTTCCCCCAATAGTATCTCTTTTTGAGGAAGGTTAGTTACCATAGCAACCTTTTCACCAGCCCCTCCTAGACATCTCTTCCTCCTCTCCCTAGTTAAAGTCAAACTCTTATCCTCCCATTCTTACTGCCCCAAGTTTGCCCTGCTACTATAGTGCAGTTTCTCTAGAAGAAATCCCACAGAGGCATGCACACACACAAAATTTGCTTTATGCTCAAGTTTCCATAATATATCAGTTGTGTTAGAACAAATGTACTTTTTCAAAACAAGCATTGTAGCAGAATTGACTGTAATGTGAAATAGGGCTGGAAAAGTAGTTTGGAACTAAACTGTGTAAATCCTCAAGTGCTATGCTGGGATGTTTGTGTTGCTACTTTTATTATAGAACTTTGGCTTTTGAGCAGAGGAGTAACGTTATTTTTGGTAACTAAGAGTTAAAGGAAAGAAAAGAAGAGATTAGAAATTAGCATGATGAAAGTTTTTTTTTTTTTTTTTTTCTTTAGAAGACAAGAATGAATGAAGTGATAAAGACTTGAGGGAAATAACAAGGATCAGGAATTGAGATAATAAAAGGTGAGAAAGATCTAGAAGGAGGAAGGGGGGAAGAATGATTCTGGGAACATAATATAGTACTTTGTGATAAAGTAGAGCTAGGAAATGAAAATGTTGGAAGAAACGGGTATACAGAAATATATATATATATATAATCTTGATTCCTTCAAACTACCAACTTTAGTCAGTCATTGAATTTCCTTGAACTACAATTGAGAAGTCTATATAATTTACTACTTAGGCATTTTATGATTCTTTCATGTTGTTTAATTAGGTAGATAAGTTGTGAGTTACTTAAGATTGGACACTTTCTATCTGTTCTATTGCCTGTCGCAGAGTTGAGGATCTATAAGGTACTCACTCTACAAGTATTTTTAAAAATTAATTCCCCAAGCAAGAATATATTAAAACTTTATATGCATTTTGCCATTCTAGGTACTACAGTGTATTCAGAAAGAGTGAGGAAGAAATGGCCCCTAGTTGAACATACAAAATGTATATAACATGGTATCCAGGGAGAAGAAAAATTATGCCTAGAATATAGTCTTAAGTTATATTTAAAATGCTGAAGGACCATGGATTAGGGCAGGAACAAATACAGGGTTAGGACACTTAGGGAAGATTTTTATTTAATAGGAGAGAAGTCTTAAGCTCAATTTTAAGGAGAGGCAGAGAGGTGGACAAGTCAGCCATACATTGTAGGAAAAGCAATATGAGCAAAAATGAGAAGATAGTACATTCACTCATTTAATCATTTAATTATTTGGAGAGGAAGCAAAGTAGACTTGGCACTTAGAAAATAGATGTACCTGTGAAAATGACTTCAACTCTTTGAGCCAGTTGCCTCACTTGTAAAATGAAAAAAATTACCTGTACTTCACCCTTTAAGTTTGTTGTAAGGATCAAATGAGAATTTGAATAAAGTTCTTTATATGTAAATCACTGTCTTTGTTGTTTACACAAGCATTTATTGAGTATCCCCTATTTGCCTGACACTAGTGAACAGCATTGTGAAAAGTAGATACAAAGCTAATAAAACATAATTATAAAATACATACAAGGACCCGTTAGGATTTGGATCTGTTTTTTGGGGAAAACAAAAGAAAAAATTGTGGAAAGACTGGAATTGATTGATGGAGGATCTAAAAGGCCAGTGTAGAGAATTTAGATCAAATCTGATAGGCAGTGGGGAACTACTGTAGGCAGTTGATTAGGGGGAATGATATGATGAAAGCAGTGTTTTTGAGAAATTAATCTATTAGTGCTAGATGAACTGGATTAGGGAATACCAACTAGAAGAATCCTGGATGAAAGATCATTGCAGTAATCTAGGTATGAAGTGGAAATGGCTTGGATAAGGACAGCAGCCACAGAGAATCTTTGTTCAAAGAATTAGTTGCTAAGAATGAATCAAGGAAAGGTGAGGACAGACAAAATTTGACTTATGTTTTACCTGAATCTGTGATCGCAAGCCTTGTTATAATGGATTTTTTCTTTGTGTTTTACTCAAGGCCACTGTTCTGTTTTAAAAATGAAATTTATTATTTACAAAATATCATTTGACCACATTTGTTTTTTAACATTTAATGTAGCTATACTTGATGTTTTAAGAAAATCAAACCTAACAATAATACATATTTACCAAGTTGATAAATGAGGCAATGACTATTCCCATTTTAATTCAATACAGAGCAGTTCTTATAAAAAAAGTCTTCTAATGTGCTTAAAAATTGTTCAGTTTGTACAAGTTTGATAGAACTAAGTACTAAGACCATATTAAGTAGAAAACATTTCCATCTGGAGAAACCAGGGAAGGGAAGGCACTAGTATTAAGGAGGAATAGGAATGTAAGATTTTGGCTGAGACTTGAAAGGAAGCCAAGGAAATTAGGGTACAGAAATGGGAAAGGAGAGAATTCTAGGCACTGGAGAAAGCCACTGCTTGGATTCAGGTGATGGAGTGTCTTGTTTAAGAGATCAGATAGTTAAGGGATTTTAAAACCAAATAGAATTTTATATTTTATCCTATAAGTGATAGAAAACCATCAGAGTTTATTAAATGATTAGAGTGGGAGGGTGCTTTTCAAAGTTGACTGACCACTGAATGGAGAATGGAATGGAATAAAGAGGGATTTGTTACAGGGAGATGAACTAGCAGACTATTGGAATGTTTCAGGTGTGGAGTGATGAAGACCTGTGCCAGAGTTTTCATAATGTCAAATGAGTTAAGGAGCCATATACAAGAGATATTATGCAGGTAAAATTGACAGGAGGTAAGAGAAAGGAAATTAGGGTAACATTTTGTGAACTTGAAAGATTAAAAGCATGGCAGTACTTTTGACAGTTGATAGGGAAGATAGGGAAAGGGAAAGTTTGTGGTAAAATATAATGAGTTCAATGTTGAACATATTCAGTTTAGGAAGTTTGTAGAAATTCACTTTGAGATAGACAGCCAGAAATTTGAGCCTGGAGGTTTGTATAGAAGTTAGGACTGGACAGGTAGATCTGAGTCATTAATGGTGATGATAATTGAATCAATGAACATTGATGAGATCACCAAATGAAATAGTATACAGAAGGAAAAGAAAGGGCCTATGATTCAATCTTGGGGATTACTCATGATTTATGGGAAACTTAAAGATCTAGCAAAAGAAAAAGAAAGAAGTCATGTAGGAGAAGAAGCAGGAGATGTGAGTTTCACGAAAGACTTAGAAAGAAGAGTATCAAGGAAAACAGGAGAATGTTCAGTGTTAAAAGCAGCACCAGGATCAAGAAAAATGAGGATAGAGAAAAGAGACTAGATTTGGTAATTAAAAGATCATTGGTAATTTTGGAGAGACTAGTGTGGTTTTGAGTAATGAGATTAGAAGCCAGACTATAGCTTTAAAAGAGAGTGAGAGGAAAGGAAGTGGAGGCATTGATTATAGATGACCTTCTCAAGGCGGTTAGCAAAAAAATGTTGGAGAGATATAGGGCAATAGCTAGTGGAGCTGAACAGATCAAGTGAGGGTTTTTTGAGGATGGGTATGTTTGTAGGCAGTTTTTAAGCATCCAGTAAACAGAACGATTGAAGATAAATGAGACGTTAAGGATGATAATGGAAGGAATATGTTGTAAAAGATAGGTTAAAATGGAATCACTTGTACAAGTAAAAGGGGTTTGCTTTGACAAGGGGAAGGGCAGCCTCTTCATGTGAAACAGGGCTGAAGGAGGATGGAATCTGGGTGATGTGATTTGAGGTGGGGGAGAATAAGCTCTCAATGAATGGCCTCAATTTTTTTTTTTCCTGGTGATTTATGAGACAAGACTTTTAGCTGAGAGTGAGGAAACTTTTGGAAATTGATTTTCTGATAAAAGAAAAAGAAGTGCATTTATCTCTATCTGGCATCCTTTTATTATTACTTTTATAGGAGATTTCCTATTGTCCCAATTAACACTGATTTTCTTTGTCTTCTTCCCTCTCAATTGCCACTAATTTAATCTCAGGCAAGCTCATCAAATACTTAGTACCCCAAACCTCAGTGAACAGTTATTTGCCATTTATTTATTATTCATTTATATATTTTGAGTGCAAGCAAAAGTACTTTGCTGTAGATAATTTTCCCTAGAGTATATACTCTGCAGGAAGACAATTAGAGGTACAAAGTCCCTGTAATTATATAGTCAACAAGTCTTTCAGGCACTCCTGTCCTGTGGTTTTTTTTTTTTTTTTTTTTTGTATAGTCACCTGAATTCACTTTTATTCTTACCCCACAGCCTTCCTTTTTTTGGCTTCCTGTGAAGTCTTTCTTTTGTTCATTCCTCAGTTCATTCTGTATGAAAATAAGACCTTGTAAGGCACTCCAACCCAAGTAGTCCCTTTTGTCTTGCTTGTTGATCTTGGTTTTCTCCTTTGTTCCAGTCAAATACAATATAAATTTCTCATAGGTAGGCATGTGTCCTAGGGCCTGTCACATAGTAGACACTTTTAAAATATTTATTGAATTGAAATGAATTATGATTTAAGGGGTAGGTGGGTAAATTAGTCCTGTAAAAATCTGTAGACAGTTCTGAAGATTTTGTGGCCAGAGACTGACTAGTCAGATCTGTGTTTTAAACATATTAATTTGGCAGCTATGTACCCTCTGAGTCACTTTTATTTTCCTTAAATTTAAAATATATACAATAAATCAAAGGACAAAATCTATTTTAAAATGGACGCTATCTCATTGTTAAAGTTTTCTGGTGCTAAATGGTGAATAAATGAGACAACATATAATTGAGAGAGGAGAGACATCCATTAGGAGGATGTTAAAGTAGCCCAATTGAAAGGTGATGAGGACCTAAAAACAGGATAGTTGGAAGTGTGAGAACAGCATTAGACATATTTGAAAGAGATTGTGCAGGTAGCATTGCCAAGATGGCATTTGATTGGGTAGATTTTCTTAGAGAGGAGAATCAGGGGCGACTAGAAGCATAGTGATGTCCTCTGTAAAGGAGGAGAAGTTTTAAAGAAAGGAAGTTATGGGAATGGGAAGGCAAGATAATTAATTTTATTTTTTGCTATACTGATGGAACATCCAGTTAGAGGTGACTTCAGAGGCAGGCGGCAACCTGTGTTCAACTAATAGTTCAAAACAGAAATTAGGTCTGACTGCATAGATTTGATAATCTTCCCTATAGAGGTGATAATTGACCTGAAGGAAGTTGATGAAATCACCCAGAAAGAATGGAAGAATGGAGAGAGAAGAGAAAGGCAACTCTAGTATTAACCCTGTGGGACATATTCACTTAATATACAGGCATAGAAGATTATGAGAGAGAGAGAGAGAGAGAGAGAGAGAGAGAGAGAGAGAGAGAGAGAGAGAGAGAGAGAGAACGCTTATATATGTACATGTTAACTCCCATGTTAAAATATAAGTTTCCTGAAGTGAAGAATTGTTTTCCTTTTGTCTCTCTATCCCTGTGTCTACATGGTATCTAAATAAATTCCTGTTAGCTCACTTGATTGCTTGGATTCTTCCTCCATAGGCAGTGAGGTTGTCAATCTTATAGTAATTTGCCAGATCCTTTTAAAAAAGAAAATTCATTTGCTCTTGCTCTATACTAGTAGTTAAAATTTTTTTTTGATAATACTAATTTTTTATCCAGATATCTTAGTTCTCATAAAAAGGCTTTCTGCTGCAGGCTTTCAATCTTTTTATTGGAGTATAATTATCTTAAGTAAATATTATAATAAGTTTAGATAATTAGATATTTACAATTTTTATGCTTGCTTTTCTTGGAAAACAAACAAAAAGTATGCTTCATTTAAAATATTTTTCTTTCTTTTTTTTTATTAAAGTTTTATTTGAATAACATATATATGGGTAGTTCTTCAACATTGACCCTTGCAAAGCTTTCCGTTACAAATAAAATATTTTTCTTATACCAAAAGAAAACTGAATACCATGAAGTCTTACATGAAATTAATTATAGTTAGTAATTATAGTAGTAATTATAGAATTTCCTTATTAAAATGGATTCATTTAAAATGAATCCCCCCCCCCCTTCCATATTGTGTCACCATGGAATGTTAATGGAAGTAGAAACCTGATTTTATGGTTCACTTGCATAGACATATGACTACTAAACTGCATAGTTATTAAGTGCTTTTTTCTTGCTCAATGTTTTATATAAAGTTGATGATATGAATGTATGAGGAACCAAAGCATACCTATTTAATTACTAAAATTCATGTCCATATAGATTTATGTTGTCCATAATTGACTTCCTCATGTTTAATATTATTGGAAGTTAGAGAAATGTAAGTAATGGATAAATTTGATATTGTCTACTGTATTTTAGATATATTTTAGGACTAAAAAATTATGTACAGTAAAAGCTTGACTGTCCAGAATCCTTAAAGTAAAATGAAAACACTGGACTAGTTGATTTCCTCAGGTTCCTTCCAACCACAAGCTTTTTTGAGCCTGTAGAGCAGTATTCTACATTATTGTGGAGGAGAGCCTGGGTTCTGAAAAGTTATTCTGGCAAAGCTTAAGAACTGATGGAACCTATCAACCTGAAACTGCTTTAAATATGGGCGTGACTGACCTTTATCCTCTAAAGCCTATCATACATAGCTCATTTGTAAAGACTGATCATTTAAAGTGGTGGTGACCACATGGGGTTCTTTTGGTCCCAAATTCAGTATGAATTTAACCGAGGAATAAAGGGTTTGCAGTTTTTATCAGTAGATAAAAGTAAGTGTAAGATAAAAGTAAATAGGTCCTGAGTAACTCTTATTGAGAAAAATAATATACTTTTTATAGTAAGAATTTAGGTATTTTAACATTTTCTTTTTTTTTTTTTGATTTCTGAAACAAAGTAAGCATTTCTATAACATAGAAGAATAAAAAGAGGATTATACATGAAACTACAAATCTGTTATGTGCAATTTGATTTTCCTTTTAAATATAAAATAAATTTACATGCAATTTTCTTTTTATCTTCTCCCACTCTTCCTCCCTCATTCCCCTGCCCTTGAGATGGTGCACCGTGTGTGTGTGTGTGTGTGTGTGTGTGTGTGTGTGTGTGTGTGTAAAATCATTCTATGTGTACTTATCAATTGTGTAATTTTTTTCTTTTATTAGTCTTAGGTTTTTCTAAAATCAACAAACTCATTTCTTATAGCACAGTAGTAGTGTACCATCATGATCATATATCACAACTTTTTCAGTCATTCCTCATTTGATGGGCATCGCTACAATTTCAGTTGTTTGCTACCATAAAATGAGCTGCTGTAAATATTTTAGTTTAGGAATTTAGTTTTATAATTATTTTTGCTACTTAGAGTCATTTTTCATTTACCTCTTAGATTTCACATTTGTCTTAGAAAAGTAGTAATATTATACCATTTAAAATATGCTTATTTACAAATTATGAGATTTGTATAAGTATATAAAAAGCTTATATTCTGGTTGATTCATGGTTAATTTTAAATAGAAATTTAAATTTTTGCATATTTACTAAAATAAGCTATTTATGTATTTTGAAGAAAAAAAAAGTTATTCCATCACTCAGGAAATCATCTACAATTGAAAATGCCCTATATAAAATTAAAGACCAATCTATAGGGGCAGCTAGGTGGCTCAGCACCAGCCCTGAAATCAGGGGGACTTGAGTTCAAATCTGGTCTCAGACACTTCCTAGCTGTGTGACCCTGGGCAAGTCACTTAACCCCAAATGGCCTCACCCCCCCCAAAAGAATAATCTATATAAGCGTTGTTGTATTAAAAATATACATGTATATGATTTATATGGAAATATGTTTCACATGATTGTACACATATAACCTGTATCAAATCATTTATCATCTTAGAGGGAGGGAATAAAGGCAGAAAATTTAGAACTCAAAATTGAAAAAAAATTAATATTTTTCTTTGCATGTAATTGGAAAATGTAGAAGACTATTAAAAAAGAAGGATATATACATATTCTTCAGGAAAGGAGTTCAGTATTATTTTGAGGGCAGCATCTTTAAATTTAACTGTTACAAATTGACACTGGATATCTTGTTGCCCCATAAATATGGATAGGCAAATCATTTATAAAAGAGTAGTAGAAATTATCAGGTGTTATGTTAAGGATATGCTTATGAGATCCTAAGTGAAGAGTTATAAATGCTGTAAATTCATTTAGGAAATGAAATATTTTGGCATAGGAATCCAGGCTTCTAGTCTTGGGTCATATATAGCTCATTTTTTAGAATGTGATAGGGTATAAATTGTTTATGGAAACTTCTTAGGAATTCTAGTCTACTAAATAAGGATAAAGAATGCCACATACTCTTCAGGAAACTGTGCATTGGAATGATAAGTGCTCTATTGGAATTTTAGGTTGTTTTTCATTTAAGTCTTCATATGAGTTATCAAACCTGGAACAATTTCTGTAGACAGCATTTGCAGAAGTAGGAAGTAAGAGAATTTGCTTTCAACACCTCCTAACCACTTGATATTCTCTTCCAATCCATTATAAGCACATAGTGCTATCCTGCTCTGTGCCTCCTATTGTTCTTGATCCTCCCTAGACTCTGCAGTTACCATCTTCTTCTTGAAGCTTCCTAGCTCTAAGTTTTAGTTTATTCCAATATTGATCCTTCAGGTGTAACTAATAAAATAATAAATGAACTTACCTAACTTTAAATTAAGGCTTAAAAAATGATTCTTTAACTCCCATTCCTTAAAATATATACCTTCCTTACCTTTAGGAAGCCTTTTTTGAAATCTTAGCTTACTTCAAGGCTTGGCATTGTGTGCTGTTTTTCAGATAAAGCCTTTCCTGATCGCCTTAATTGCTCCAACCCCATCATAAGTTCTCTTGTGTGTGTTAGCATTGTATGTCTGCTAATATAACATACATTTCTTGAGGACAGGAACTACTTTTCCTTTTCAATATCACAGCATATGTTCAGACCCGAAAGAAACCTTAGAAGGCATTGAGTGCTATTTTCTTTTGTGGATGAGAGACTTGGAATGGTTTAACTTGCTCTTCATATCCATAGGACAAAAATGATTTCATAACAGCTAAGAAAAAATTTTTTTTCTTTTCTTTTGCCGGGGGTGGGGTGGGGTGGTGGTGGTTACCCTCACAATTTTATTGGAATAGGGAGCTCTCAGGAGAAAACTTCTACCAATTCAGATTTGTAGTTTTATTCTAATTCTTAACAAATTTCCATGGAGCTCTTTGTCCAGTCAGATGGCCAGTTTAAAGTCACTGTGAATGGCCTTCCTGACTCCTACAGTGGTGCTCTCTATCTGCTTCTACATGATACCTACCAAATCATTATGGTCTTATTCATAAGTGCTTCTTAAGTTAACCAAGATGTTTGTTGATTAAATAATGTCAGTGTTCAAATAATGCCAGAGAAGCAACTGCCTGCTTGTAAGGCCAGCCTTTTTCTTCATGTACTTTTACACTAGAATGTCTTGGTTTTTGTTTGTTTTTTGTTTTTTCATTTCTGCTTTTTCCTCATTCATACCCTAAATATGTTATTTTTTAGATTAAATCAAGCTATCAGATTTTTTTCATGCTTATTTCAAATCATTTTAACTAAAGAATATAAAGAAGATATAATTAATTCTTGGAAAGCAGTTAGAGGCATAGTGTTTAGAGTGCTGGACTTGGAATAAGGAAAACCTCAATTTCAAATATGGTCTCATAAACTCTTATAACCCAGCCAGTCTTCCAGTAATACTGCAGATTGTTAGTAACAATACTGAGTAATGACAATTAGCATTAGAAATGGACTTTTGATAATTAAGATGACATTGTTTCCATAGATCAGTGAAGACCATGATAAAGAATTATAAGGGACAGCTGGATGGTGCAGTGATAGAGCATGGTCTTGGAATCAGGAGGACCTGAGTTCAAATGTGGCCTTAGACACTCAATACTTAATAGCTGTATGACCCTGGGCAAGTCGCTTAAATTACCTTGCCAAAAAAGGAAA
>JAJPUD010000846.1:462844-476662 GCA_023553655.1 Myrmecobius fasciatus | reverse complement strand
ATTTTTCTTGCACAACAATGATAAGTTTGGAAATATGTATACATATATTCGAGTTGCCAATATTTTAACATAATTAACATGTAGTGGATATCCTGCCATCTAGGGGAGGGGTGGGGAGTTGGGGGGAAAAATTTGTAACGGAAAGCTATGTAAGGGTTATTGTTGAAGAATTACCCACACATATGTTATGAAAATAAAATAAAATTAAAAAAAAATAAAAAAAAGAAATCTCTCCTTAAAAAAAAAAGTGAAATGGGGCAAAGTAAGTTTCTCTTTTTATTCTTTTAAGAATGTTATGTAATATATTACATAGAGGAAAATTGCATAAAAATCTTGTAAATGGCAGTATTTTTTTTTTAATTGACTCAGCTAAAACTTCATGTTGGATGTGCTGCTAACATCAACAAACCACTTGATTTCTATTTGTGTGTGTTGTGGTTTGTGGCATAATAAGAATCTAAAATGGAATTTGACTGGTAGAGTGTTATAATGTGATAGAAGCAAACTTCCTTTAATTTGTGCCGTTTATCATTTCATTAAAAACAGCCTGTTTCTAATTTTAGTTATGTTTGTTGGAAGTTCTATTTCCTTGTCCACTGCCATCACCCATTACCCCAAGTTGGCTTTTTAAAATATTTGTTCATCTAAGTGTGAAACTTTTCAAATTCAGTAATCATCTTTTCCCCCCCATTTGGAATGTAAGAATGCTTCATTGTAGCTTTGCAGCTATTGCCTTTTTTTCCTCATTTAATTAAATTCCAGCTTCATTATTTTCACATAACACTTTTTTACAGTTTCAGTCTTAACTTGATTAAGATGAAGGAATGCAGTCATAGGACAGCTCCAAGTCTGATGGAGTTCCTAAACAGTCTACCAGGAACCACCTGCTTTCCTCAAGGGCATTTCCTATTACAACATTAACTATATTGTTTCTCGTTCCATCCAACATTTCTCTATGAAAATTTTGGCCAACATACAAATATATACTTCATTTTTACTCTAACTATATTGAATACACTTAAAAAACACACACACACACACTTAGAAGACCACAGCTTTGTGGAATTTTGTCAGCTTTCTCTTACAATTAGTTCTGTTTATTGTGACTAATTAAATCTTGAAGCCTTAAGAAGGCCAAGCCATTTCAGTTTCTAAGTAACCTAGATATTATGAAGGATTACATGTTGAGGGTATTACTTCACTTCATTCCTAATGATATTCCCAGCATGACATTGCTGAGTTGTTCTGCCATGCTGAGATTCTTTTTGTTCATCTCATTCCAACTTTTGGGTGGAGACAACATTTGTATTTAACTATGGTTAGATTGACCTTTACATTGATTTACTAGTGTTTTGGCAATATCCCAGAGAGGATTTTCTATAGCCAGTTCTTTGTATAATTTTATATAAGAAAGTTTTAGCCTTCTGAACTACAGGGAATCTCTAAAAGTAGTCACTTAAGTTTTTTTTTTTTTTTAATCTAACCAAAATTGTGTTAATATCATTAATGTGAGTTTTTTCCTTGATTATGAAAACTTACATTTTTATAAGTTTTCTGTTATGTCACTGAGATTTTATTGGATTTATTTCTGATTGTTAAATTTTTGAAAGAATAAAGCAGTAAATTTTATAATCATCCAAAAAGAAATAAAAAATAAGGCAGTTCTTTTTTCCTGTTGCAATACCTTTTGCAAAAAGCTTAAAGATTCAATTCTGAGCAAATTTAAAGTCCAGTTATTAAAAGGAAATGGGAAGTTCACTGAAACTGGAAATTTTATACTTTATACCTAAGTAACTTAATTACTGAGACATTTATTTCAGCTTTGTCCATTTTCAATTCTGTAGTGAATATAAGCATCAAGTTTCCACTGTTTTTCTGAAAATACAGTAATTAGAAAAGACCCTTTCTTACAAATCTTCCTGTGCCTTTTAATTAAAGATTTTTAGGAAAAGAAAAGGCTTATGTTTTCTTTCATGACTTTTTAGATTCAGGAATAGTTCTGTTAGAATGGAAGTTTGGTATTAATGTGAACATAATACTTTTGAGTGAGAAGCTTGGGTCACATGAAGGACTAAAGATTTTCTGAGGATCATGTTATTTGTCTTAGACCCCTTATTGTTATTAGATGTTGAAATGTTGAAAAGACATGGGGAACAGAAAAGATGGTGAGATTGAGTTCTTAACAGAAGAACCTCTCTTTTCCTAATATCCAAGGATCTGATTCATAGTAAATTTTATTTTTGTAATTTTAAAATGAATTTTTCCTCTTTTCAGAAAGAAAAATAAATTGACAGTGGGATGAAACATGCTATTAATGTTAACTTTTTTTAATTGAAAATTTTAGTTTTCTTCAGTTACTTTATTTTCCTTTAAATCTGAAATAGATAATTTTATCTTGATCTGTATATGAACTGCAGTGAGTTTGTTTGATCTTGCTAAAGTTTTTCATATTACACTATTTAATAAACTGGCATAAAGTGAAATCTAACTATTTTCATAATTTTTGAACTCGGGTCCTCCTGACTTCAAGGCTGGTGCTCTATCCACTGCGCCACCTAGCTGCCCCTATTTTCATAATTTTTGAAAATTTGAAAAAGGACAAAGCTTTTATAGTCTTCCAACAAAGTCTGCTAAGCAAATTAAGATTTTTTCAACTAGGTTGAAAGGTGAATGTTTACCTTTGAAGAGACAAAAAAAGTTTTCAAAAAGTTTTAATATTCCCATTTATATATTAGTGTATCTCTGTACTAGGTATGAATGATTTCAATGTTAAGAGAAGTAATGTATTTCAGAATGATAATTTTCCCTAAATTATGAGCAAAATTTATGTTACCATTTGTTAGGATGCACTTTGGATTTAAAAAAAAAAATTACAGTCTCTATTCTATGCGTGGTATTATACTTAGTGCCAGAGACAAAAGCATGAAAAAATGACGTAGGTCTTGCCTACTGAGGGATACTGTGTGTGTGTATGTGTGTGTACACACACAAAGTGGAATGTGATTAGGCAAAAGAGTACTCTAGTTAAATTTAAGGAAAGAGTTGTTTCAGCTGAGAAGCTTTGTGGAGGAAGGATTTCCTTTAAGTACCTGAGCTGTCCCTTGATTAAAGAACAATTTCAACAGCCAAGTATGTGGGAAGGAATGTTTTTCCCAGGTAGGGAAGATATTCCTGTAAATGCATGGAAGTGAAGTCAGGAAAGGGAAGATGAAATCAAGGAATAAATAATACTCTTAATTTTTCTGTTATGCATATTTCATCACAAAGAGTAGCATGAAATTAAGGTGGAAAGGTTACTTTTGTTAGAACTTAGTTGTGAAGGATTTTAAATGCTACAGAGATGAATCTATGAGTTATCTTGTAGTCAAGGGTGAGTCACTAAAAGATTTCAAGAAGAATGACATAGTCAGATCTGTACACTAGTAAATTTATTTTGACAGCCTGAATAAAGGATGATATGAAAGAAAAGAGAGACTGGAAGCAGGGAATCTTGTTACAATAGTCCAATACTCCTCTGCCATACCTCACTTTCCTCCTTTTGAACTCTTAACACTAAAATTGACCATTTATATATTATACACTGATCTCTAACCTAATCCCTTGCCCTCCTTGTCCTTAATGTTTATGCCTTGCTAAAGTCATGGGTTTTTCTTATCTGCTTTTTTCATAACAATTCTTATATTATTGATGCTGGAGGATGTCATATAACAATATAACTAGGTCCACTCCATCTGTGTTTTTTTAGGTCAACTGGGTCTTCCCTACTTTATGATGCTGTCTGATATTCTTCAGTAACTTATTACCTTTGGGTTAGGTCATTTAAAAGTTCAGTATGAGGTCATTTAAATCCTTCAGTTTGACCACAGCTTATATTTCCAGACTTCCATCTCTACTTTCCTGTCCCTCCATTTCCCCTCATTATTCCTTTCATACTATATTCTGGCCTATGTATTATTCTCCAAAGTGTAGATATTACACGTCCACATCTGTATCTTTGCATGGATTTTCTGCCATGTCTGAGATTCATTTCCTTTCCTTATTTCTATTTTTTGGAATTCTTAGCTTTCTTCAAGGTTTAGTTCAGGTTTCTTTTTCCAAAAAACTTGACTGATCCCTAGTTTCAAATTATCTTCTATTTATTTATATACACATGTCATTATTGTAGAATATAAGCCTATTTCCTGGTCTTTTTATATTCAAGTGCCCAGTACAAAATCTTTTGCATGGTAAATGTTTTTGTTTATCTTTATTCTTTTTAAACTTAAATATAAAACAAGAAAAAAATAGCATTCTCATGTACACAGCAGAACATGGTAAACTTTTTAATAAATTGTATGTTGAATTGATTTAAAGTATAGCATTCCCATGTACACAGCAGAACATGGTAAACTTTTTAATAAATTGTATGTTGAATTGATTTAAAGTATAGCATTCCCATGTACACAGCAGAACATGGTAAACTTTTTTAATAAATTGTATGTTGAATTGAAGTGAATTGAACTGTAACTATGCAGGGGAGAACTTTTAACTATTAGTGTATCAGAAAAATAGCGCTGACCTAGAAAATGGCAAGAGATTGCTCTTGCAACTCTTTATGATGATTAGTGGTTTGCTTTATTGAAAAGGAAGGCTATGGGCAGAAGTATCCCTGAGAAATGATGATTTGGGACAGTGCCCTGTGTAGTAGCATAAATGGGAAGTAACTGAAATGAGAAAAAGATTTGGTTCTTGGAAATGTTTTCAAAAAGAAATTAAAAAAAAAAATCTCCCTGAGGCAACATCCCTTATTGAATTTAGAACTGGTAGAACTTTCTCTTCCTTTTAAAAATGTGCCACTCAGTTTATACCTTTCTGTAATTTAGCCACCAAGGTCACTTTTAATAGTTATTTTAAAATATGATTTCACTGTTGTAAAAGGATACCTATATTTTGATTAAGGTGTAGTCTCTGATACAGATCAATTAAAAGGAGGAAATATAATCAGTTTTATTGATTGATATAACACTTTTTTAAAATAAATTTTTATAGATTAAAAATGTTCTTGAGATGATTATCTTTGTTAGTCAGCATTTAATCTAATTAGACCAAGATTAAGGATTTTGTTCCATTTATGGGTGATTTAACTTGTAGAAAGAGAAAAGTATGTTCATAAAGCCCATTCCTAAACTGGATCAAAAAATTCAGAAATGAATATTACACACACACACACACACACAAAATTCAGAAATGAATATTACACACACACACACACACACACACACACACACACACACACACACACACACACACCATAAGGGAGAATAGGATGTGGATGGGATATTCAGTCATGATAGAGGAAGAATGACCCTGAGTACATTCTCTTTTGTTAATGGTCCCCTAGAACAAAAGTTCTTAAATTGTTAGTCACACCTCCAGGTGGAGTTGAATAAATGAATGTGGGGATCACAAAAAATTTGGCAGTAGTAAAAAGTTTCTGAATGCAATAATGAACCATTAATTCAGAATCAAACATAATAAATCTGAGGTGTTTCTGGTAGCACTTCTCTGTTACTTCACTGCTTCACTGCAAACTTGGTTCTAACAACATAACATACAAGCTTTGCACTGCACATGCACAAATAGTTCCAGGAGTGCCTTGACTCAGATTCGAGAGAGGGTTGCCCAAAATTTCTGATTGGGAAGTCAACAATGTTAAAAGTTGTAGGAAAAGTCTAAGAGGAGGAGGTTGGAGAAAAGGATTTAGCAGCTGAGGAATCTCACCTTTTAGAAAGCAGTTTCATAAGAGTGGTGAGATCATAAGCCAGATTTCAAGGGATTAAGTAATGAATGAATACATAAACTCTTTCTAGTAATTTAGTAGTTAATAGGAGTTATATCTCCCCTTCCCCTTACCAATCAGCTTTTTAAATTTTTTTGTCTTCCCCCGTTACATTATAAACCCTTTGAAGGTAGGAATTGTCTTTGGCCTTTCTTTGTATTTTCAATGCAGTGGCAACAGTGCCTGGCATATAATAGGAGTTATTTTTTCTCTGTCCATTTGGTCTTCTGAGCATTGAAGTAAGTCTGAAGCCATGTTAATTGTGTCTCTTATAAGCTCTTACTTTTAGTTCAGTTTCACTTTCCTAGAAGAGACCAGAGAGGCCATCTGATCCAATATTTTTTTACAAATGTGGAAACTGAGGGTCAAAGAGATTAGGTGACTTACTCAGGTCATATAGAGTGAGCATGAGGTGAGATTTCAATCCAGTTCATGTAAATGAATGTTCTTTTAACTGTTCCATACTATTCTTCTCAGTAGTGCTTATATGCTTTTCTTTCTGTTCTTTCTTGCTTTCTTCCCAGAGATTGTTCTAGACGTTCTTTATTAATATCTTTATTTTTTTCAGTTAATAAGTATTTATTTTCTTCTTCCCAAAGGAATCAATCATTATGCAAATTTTTATATTGTAAGAAATATGTATAGCAAAACAAATTCCTACATTGGTCATATTCAAATTCTGTATCTTGAGTTCATCATTTTACTTCTCTAGCAGGAACTGGATAGTGTAGTTCATCATCAATTTTATGATGAAAAATGGTTGATCGTTATGTGGATCGGAGTTTGTAAGTCTTTTGAAATTTTTTATCTTTACAATATTATAGTGATATAATAAATTGTTATTTTTTGGTACTTTCCATTTCACTTTGAATTCTTTGAGATATATAAAGCAATAAAACTACTAAATCAAGGGGAATTTGGAGCATCTAGTCACTATTCAGGCATAATTCCAAATTAAAACCCAGAACAGTGGACATACTTGACCAATCCAATAACACGATATCAAAATAGCTAATTTCCCCCAGCTCCCCCAACATTTTCAATCAGTCAGTGAGCATTTATTAAGAACTACCAAATGCTAGTCACTGAGTTTGCAAAGAAAGGCAACAATAAAAGTGTTCTCAAGGAGTTTATAGTCTAAAAGGGGGACAACATGCAAACAGCTATATACAAAAAAAGATATATACAGAATATATTAGAGGTAATCTTAGGAAGAAAGCACTACCATTACAGGTGACTGAAACATTTCTTAGAGAGACCTGAAAAAAATCAAAGAAGCTAGGAGAAGAGGGAAGAGGGGTTCAGGCATGGAGGAAAGCCAGGAAAAATGCCCAGAATTGGAAGGAAGAATAGCCATGGAGAAGAAGGTATGAAGAAACTGGAAAGATCGGAAGTGGCCAGGTTATGAAAACTTTAAAAGGGAGACACTGGAGTTTATTGACTAGAAAGGGAAAGAAGGGGTGGAAGAGGGAGATAATCTACTTTACTTTCTTAACTCCTCATTTCCAGTCTTGCACGTCTTGTCATTTTTTTCTAACTTCTACTATGGCAGTGGTGTCAAGTTCAAAAAGAAATGGGGTCCACTAATGTGTTACATAAGGATCCCTGTAAGTCACATATTGACTTGCCTTAAAATATAATATTATCTATGTTTTAATGGGTTTTTTTTGTTTATTTGTTAAGTATTTTTCAGTTATTTTCTAATGTGGTTTGGGCCCTGCCCTTAATTATTATATGGTATATATGGCTATCAGGCTATGGATTGGATAGCTCTTTTCTGTAGCATCTCTTCAATCAGTCCCATTCCATCTCTTTGCTGTCTTCATTCAGGACCTCATCATCTTTCATATAATCTATTGTAGTAATCTCCCCCTTATCTTCCCTTTCCCTGTCCTCCCCCCAGTTTCCCCAACTGATATTCCTCAGATGCCTGTCTGAATTTGTCCCTTCATATTATATATTACACTACGTTAAAATAAAGTACAAACTCTTTTCTTTTGCATTTTAAGTCTTTCACAGCTCCAGTTTGCTCCAGTCTACCTTTCCCATCTTAATATATTTTCTTCTCCTTTATACTCTCCAAGGGAAAGTGATGCTGGCCTGCTTATTGGTCTTTGTGCAAAAGTAAAAGCAAGAGATGGTATACCATGTACAAACTCTGCCCCATATCTAGCACACACTCTCCCCCCACCTTTATCACTTACAATTCTTTAACTGCTTTCATTGCTTACCATTGTTCCCTCTTACAGAAGACCTTTTTTGACATTCACAGCTATTGGTCTCTTGATTACTTTGTATTCCCTTTACTTTGTATTTTCTTGTGAGTAAATATTGTTTTCTTGAATAGAATATAAATATTTGAGTGCAAGGACTAATTTTTTTCTCATAATATTATCCCAATCTTCAATACATAACTTGTTAATTGACAAGCTAATTGCTAAAGTATCTTCCAACTCTGATTCTGGTAGATTGTTTTGGTGAAAATTACTCGTCTCGATCCAAGTAAATTTTTGCTGGCAATGACATATGAATTTGTAGAAAGAATGCACAGCTGTATGGGAGGGGTGAGAACCAGACAAAATATGACTTATACCATATATAATCAGGAAAAGGATTTTCCCTGAATGAATTCTGGAATGAGCAGATGCATGAGGAACTGGCAGATGGCCTGGGTATGGGCACAAGACATACCACTTGTAAAAATTAGTCCCACCTATGTGTGTCTGTGATATATGATGCTCCTATTACATGGGTGAATCACCCATATACTCTGCCTTTCAAATGAATAATGTTGAAAATATTTTCATTATGGATAGTGTGTCGGAACTGCCAGTTTCTTTTTCTCAAGGCTTTTTTACTAGATCTGAATGAATATTTAAACATGTGGAACTCAGCTGGATGGCAGCTGTTAGCTTCCTGATAGTAGCTGTAGTGAATGCTGTTTTACTATTCAAGTATAGAAACAATATGAAAGTTTCTTAAAATATAAAGCTATCCCGAGTTTGTAGTGATTCTGCTGTTGCTTATTGAAATTACTTGAACATTTTTAAAGAGGCATCTGGGCTGAGGAGTCATGCCTTAGGCGTGCTTCTCATCCTACTTTTAAGGTTAATACGAATGTCACTCTTTGAGGGAGGATAAGGTTCCTCATTGTTTCTGACTGAAATGCTCCATCTAGATGACTTAGTTTCTTTGCCTTGCTGAAAAAACAATATTTTTTCAGCTTCTCTGTGCTCTGAATTGTATGTAGCTTCCCTCACCATTTCTCCCACTTTATAAATGATGTGCAAGTTTTTTGCTGAATTGCATTTTGCTGCATTAATTAAAGAATTGGGGGCCTCACACCAGGTAAGCATCTTTCCAAGTTGGACCACTGTAAACACTTTCATATTTTGGTAATGAGCTGAGAAGACCATATGCATATAGGATCTTTGTAATTATGTTTGTTAGCTAACTTTTTTGGATACCTTAATATTTTTTAATTAGATATTCCTTTTCTAAATTGACAAAAATTCTATAGATATTCTGAAAGCTACTTAATTTTCCCATTATATTAAATTAGTGAACATGCTTGTATCCTGGCTCTTTAAATCAACAGGATCTAGTTTAGTCTCTGAATCTTTAGTTGGAATGTCTTGGATTGCTTTTGAACTGATCCACTGGTTAGGACTTTCCTAGATTGTAGGAAAGATTAAAGGATAAAGTGGAGGGTGCTATAGAGATTATACCCTCCTCAAATAAGCATTAGAAATTGGACCCAAATTTAACAATAATAAAAGCTTCCCAAGTCCTTTTATCTTTCTCCAGCTTTTTCATCCCTCTTTTGTTTTTAGTCACTTAACATACCTCCTTTCAGTCCCTTCTTCCTCCAAGCAGTGATTCTTTCCTCCAACTTTTCTTGCCTCTTCCTTTCACTTTACAGTTACCATCTCCTTCTGTTTTTTGAGATAAATGTTAATAACTGTTCCAAACAAACAAAAAAGATGGCAAAGGAAGAGGAACAAAAGGAAAAAATGTAGTTAGTCCTTGACTAACCTTTAATTTCAATAAACTTCATGTCCTGTCTGCTTTATTTTTATTTGATTATGTTATGGTATTTGCTTTGCATTTTTTATTAATACTAGATTTTTTATTTACTTTCTTATTTATTCTTCTTTATGTGAGAAGTTGCTTTAAGTGATTTTTACAAAATCTACCTCCAGGACTTTAAATTGTATAAAGATTCTAGATTCTGTTATATGCATTAATTAGTAAGCATTTACATTAACTTTGGTGTCTGTCAATGGCTATCTATTTTTCAGTAATTTAATTTAAAGTGGTTGTTATGTAGCTTAATTACTTTCCATAAGAAAGACAGGATCTTGCTT
Organism: Myrmecobius fasciatus; assembly: GCA_023553655.1. Taxonomy (NCBI): domain Eukaryota; kingdom Metazoa; phylum Chordata; class Mammalia; order Dasyuromorphia; family Myrmecobiidae; genus Myrmecobius; species Myrmecobius fasciatus. Next base: position 466,477 of record JAJPUD010000846.1, on the reverse strand, counting down.
ACACAGCCTTTTCAACCATTTACCTGACATTAATGTTTCTATAACTGCTTTGTTAATCTTTTGGCATAAATCAAAAAAGATGAACTATATAAGGAAAAGATTGTGGGAGGACATTTCATTCAGTTAAAACAACCAAGTTTCTTCATTTACTTTTCACAAATCCTAACATTTCTTTAACATAATTTGGTTATGTAATGAAAAATTGGCTGTAAAGTATGCTTTTCTTCTTTTTGGCTATTATTCTTTTGAATGTGGGGAGATAAAAGAATTTCCATTCTAGCAAAGATATTCCAACATGCCATATAAGGATTTGAGGTTTATATTCAATTTTTAAAAATTAAGTAACTATTAATTTCACAATAGCTATTGATCTGATTATAAATGGTCTGAACAAATAAATACAAGCTTAATCAAGTTTTCTGGTTCATAATATGTAATAGACAGTTAAGTTTCAGTGACCTTTTTTCATCCATTTTCTGATGTGGATTCTATTGAGATCTTTTCTGATTATTACCAAATCTATATATTCAACTCTTTTGAGCTTCCAAATCTCCAGTTGGAAATATTCATCTAGATATTAGGTATCTCCTACTAAACATGAATAATAGAATTCATTATCTGCCTAAACCTTGACTTTCTTTTCTTCTTTTGAGGATACTACAATTTTAATCACATAGATTCATAAGACCCTTCCCTCTTTCTCTCTACCCCCTATCCAATCTTACCAAGTATTATTGTTTCTACTGTTACAACATCTTTCATATCCCTTTCTCTCTATTTATATCATAATCACCCTAATTAAGATAGTCAACATCTTTCTCTTGTACTGCATTAATGGTCTTCTAATGGCTCTTCCTGGCACCAGTCTCTTTCCTTACCAATCTATTTTTATACAGTTTCCAAATTAATATTAACATAAATATTAATATTCAAAGAAACTGCACCTTGTACCTTGCACCTGAATTGTTTGCCTTCCTCATCTTCATGGTGTTCTAACCTCAACTGATGTGACTCAATTTCAGTTGGTGCTCTAACCTCTGCACCATCTAGCTACCCCATAAAGTTATTTTCTTTCTGAAAATTCAGGACCATAGTGACTTAGTCAAACCTAAATAATGATAGCTGTACCAGCACTGAATTTTGTACATTAAATAACATGAATAATTGGTGCAAGTATGGGGTAGTGGATAGAAATCAGGCCTCAACAGTTGTGGGCTCAGATACTTTCTATGACAGATTCTGGCTATGTTATTCTGGCTTAGTTGCTTCACTTTTTTTTTTTTTTGCTTTTTGCTGAGGCAATTAGGGTTAAGTGACTTGCCCAGGGTCATACAGCTAGGGAATGTTAAGTGTCTGAGACTAGATTTGAACTCAGGTCCTCCTGATTTCAGGGCTGGTGCTCTATCCACTGCGCTACCTAGCTGCCCCTGTTGCTTCACTTTTAATACTCCAGACAACTCTTTTAATACTTCAGACTTCTGAGCAGTTGTAAATCTGCTTGATAGTGTCCTCCCCAGGAATTCCTTAGAGCAGTGAAATAGAAAGTTCATACAGAGATGTGTTAGTGACACAGAAATCAAAAAGAACTGTGTTCAAATACTGACCCTGCTACTTAATGCCTTTCAGAGTTTGGGCAATCTCTTAATCTCTTTGGGTCTTAGTGAATTCATCTGCAAAATGAAGGGATTGTTCTAAAGCATTTTGTACCATGACCCACTTTGGCATTCTGGTAAATCCTATGGGTCTCTTCTCAGAGTAATGTTTTTAAATGTATAAAATATAAAAGTGGATGTTTACAAAGGAAGCCAATCATATTGAAATACAAATACAGTTATTAAAATATTTAACAATTTCATGAACCCCAAGTTAAGGATCTCTACTCTAAGGGATGTGTATGGACTCTTTTTAGTTCTAAGTCTTATCATCTTATGATTTTCCAATTAAGAGAGAAATGTTGGTAGTTGTTGTTTGTCCTTCATTCTCTAAGGAGACCAGGACATTGAGAAAGTGATGTCAGGACAAAAAGAAGAATTGATGAGAAAAAAAGGCTAGAGGTCAGAGTGGGTTGAGAAATCTAAGGGTTGGATAGTAGGTCCACCACAGGGTAAAGAAAAAAACTTGCAAGTGGAGGCAGAGAATCTAGTTCTAATGTGAATACCTCTATTTACCACCAGTGTGTCTTTGGACAAATCACTTAATTTCCTTGGGCTTCTGTTTCCTCTTCAAAAGAAAATGTTGTGCCTTATTATCTCAAAAGTTCCTGTTAGTTCTGAATTCTTTAAGTAGTAGGTCTAGTACCAATTACTTGTTTTTTTTTTTCCCAACTTAAAAAAGCATCAAGACTTACATGTTAAATGTTTTAGAGGCAAAAATAAAACAAAACAAAACTGTAATAATAATCTTTGACAAGTATGGATCAATAGTATTGTAGATTCCTATGAATGTAAGCTTCTGGAATATGTGTGATTGTGATAAGGAGTTAAAAGGTATTCATTATGGTATGACTCCACTTCTTTGTTATTGGACTGGGTGAGACTTATGTTTGTTTTTTTTTATGTAATTCTTACATGCTATGGTGATGACAGCAGTAGCACTGTATTTCCTGAGAGTTATACAAACACTATTGCAGGAAACAATGTATTATAAATTCCTCATTTCCTTCATATTTTGGAGGAACAGAAGGTCCTTTTCAATCTAATGAACATCACTTATTGGTCCTTTTTTTGTAACTATTACATTGCCATGTTGGCATAGTGAATTATCAGAGCTAACTTCACCTGATTTCTTTTAATTTACTTAATTTAATTTAAGCTTGAATAGAAAGTAGGAAAAAAAGTCGTATGTTTTAAAATAATTGTAGTCAGTGATAAAATCTAGAAGTAACTCTTTACCCAAAAATACTTTGCTTGCTTAATTTTTGAGAGACATATAAATGATCATGTTCATGTTTGAACATTATTTGCAAATAATTTATTTTCTTCTGGTTATAGGTCCTTTTGTTCTGCATCACAGCTGCCATGTACATGTTCTTTTTCAGGTATGTTTTCTTTATAATAAATAATTACTATTTATAATTCTCTAAAATAACAATATATTTCAGCTCATTTTGTAACTTCATATTGATTTAAAAAAAAACATTTTATACAAATAAGACCAGAATTACTTTGAAAAAATTAAGAATTTGACATTATTTAATCTTCTATATATGTTATGATTAATTATCTCTTGTACAGAAGATAGTGTATACTGATTTTGTTTTAAATATAAAAAGCTTGAGAATTCTTACAGTGAATTCCCAAAGCATGTCAGCTATTAACAATGTGGGAGAGGTAGCATGATAAAATGGAAAATATAATATTATTAGATTTGAAGATGGAGTTCATGAGTTTGAATCTGGGCTCTGTAACTTGGACTCCATGTAATGTGGGTCATATCACTTAGCCATCATTTTTGAAATGATGAGCCAGTGTTTAATAATACCTAAGGTCCATTCCAGTTATAAAGCTCATGATCCTTTTTTTTTTTTTTTTTTTTTTTTTTTTTTTTTGGTGGGGAATTGGGGGTAATTCACTGCCCCAGGGGAACACAATGATAAAAGTTTAATTTAGTAAACACAAATTTAAAAAAAAAAAA
>JAJPUD010000846.1:426594-462744 GCA_023553655.1 Myrmecobius fasciatus | reverse complement strand
TTTTTTTTTTTTTTTTTTTTTTTTTTTTTTTTTTTTGCTGAGGCAATTGGGGGTAAGTGACTTGCCCAGGGTCACACAACTAGGAAATGTTAAGTGTCTGAGACCAGATTTGAACTCAGATCCTCCTGACTTCAGGATTGGTGCTCTATCCATTGCGCCACCTAGCTGCCCCAATCCTATTTTTTTTTAAATGTTTATTAGAATGTGGATAGATGACATTATTTTAAAGTCCTTTTAGGAAAGGTTGTAGATAAAGAGTATACAAATTTATTCTTTGTTCTTTCTTATTTTCTCCACTTTGTGTATTACCCTCATATTTGAGAAGAAAACAAACAACAAAAAGTTTGGTTTCCCCAAATAATTTTCTGCATTTTTTTTCTCCTTAATATGTATGGGACATGTTTTTTCTCTTACCAGGGCAAAATAAGGTTGAATCCCCATTTTTAACAAAATGAAAGTAAGAGTTGCAGAGAATTAATGAAAGTTGATTTCTCCCTTTTCTATGATCTGCATAAAATTCTTTGAAGACCTGAAATCACATATGTAAGAGTAAAAATCTGTTACAGCAGATAAAGAAATATTACCTTAGATTTGGGATGAAAGAAATGAATATCATTTGAATGTCTTACGAACATTTTTCTCTCCCAAAGATTGCAAACAGACTTGCTATTTTTAGAATGTTAAATGTCTGTTTCAACACTGCTGAGATCTTAGAAATGAAATTCCCCCCATGAAATCTGTTTTCAGATATTATATATTGTCCTTACAAATAGCTCTGCAAACATTTATTTAGTCTGTATTGAAATGTATGTTACACTTGATATTTGAGAGTAAAGATGTAGTTTAGATAAGACATAGTCTTTTTCTTCTTGTAGCTAATAATCTATTGCAGGGATATGCCATACATAAATAACCATAATGTAAAATAATAAATGGTAAATAATAAAAGTGCAGAAAACATACTGTGCAAGGTCTGAGATGGTGGTAGTGATTTCTAGGTGGTGATGGAGGGCTGTGATAACAGGGAAATGCAGTTGTGAATTGCTTAATGTTAGAGGTGGTATAAGAGTTGGACTTTTAAAAAAGAATAAAAAAAGAATGACAAGAATTTAACAGAGAGAGAGTAAGGGAATTATTATAGGCACAAAGAATAACACGAGCAAAGTATAATTAGAAACTATAGAGTAATGAATGAAACTATAGGTCCAGAATGGCTGAAATACAGAATTAGACACAAGAGAGTAATATGAGCTATGACACAGTCTGGGGACACCAGATTGTGAAATGCTTTGGGTGCCAAGCTATGGATTTTGTATTTTATTCAGTAGATATTTGAAAACTTTGTAAATGTTAAGCACCAGTTCTGTGCATATATAGAATATTGCTCCACAAAAGTATGAAGAATAGGTTTGAAAAGGTGGAGTAGGTAAATGCAGGAAGACTTCTTATCTTAGGAGGTTATTGGAAAAATCCAGGTAGAGGTAATGAAGGCTTTATACTTGAGGAAAGGTCAATTAGAATAAAGAGTATGGACCAAATATTGTGGAGGTAGAAAATGAACAGAATTTGATGATTTTTTTCACTTGTAAAGCTGTTTAGCAGTCAATGGGAGAATCAGATGACTTGATTGCTAGAAAAGTTGGAAAAACCAACAGAAGTTTATTTAGGATTGGGACAAAGTGAGCATATATGGGAAGAGAACCTTGAAGAAGATAATGAATTTATCTGAGAGGGAAAGGATCATTGCTAAAGCAAGATCTTAGAAGGAAAGGAGATAAGGAGGATTAAATAGAGGAATTAGTCTTCTTTTTTTTTTATTTTTTTAGAATACTTAAGAAATCGAATATATGTATAGTTATTGCCACACATCATTTTTTGTGCAGGAGAAATCGTATCTACAAGAAAGAATAATCTGATAAAGGAAATGCAATGCAAGCAAACCTCAATAGAGAACATGAAAATGTTATGTTGTAGTCTACATTTCACATCCCTCTCTCTGGGTGTATATGGCTCTCTTCACCGAACAATTGGAACTGGTTTGAAGCATTTCATTGTTGAAGAGAGTCATGTCCCTTAGAACTGATCCTCATATGGTATTGTTTTTGCCGTGTATAATGATCTCCTGGTTCTGCTCATTTCACTCAGCATCAGTTCATGCAAGTCTCTCCAGGCCTCTCTGAAATCGTCCTGCTGGTCGTTTCTCACAGAGCAATAATATTCCATAACATTCATATACCATAATTTATTCAGCCACTCTCCAATTGATGGGTGAGGAATTAGTCTTAATAAGTATTTGTGGATATTTAAAGTAAGAAGAGTGGCAAGAATTCAGCATTAACCTGTTACCAGGGCATCCATCCGTGAATCAATTAAGGAGCATTTATTAAAGGTCTTCCATATGCCAGGGCCTGTGTTAGGTGCTTGGCTTAACAAATGTTAACCAAATTCCTTCCCAAGTGTCTTGTGTGGGGGTGGGTTGGGGTATTAGAGTTTGTGGATAGGGAAAAGAACAGGAAAGAAGTTAACATAGCCTTAGGATATATGGAGAAGGGACAGCTAGGTGGTGCAGTGGATAGTGCACCAGCCCTGAAGTCAGAAGGACCTGGGTTCAAATGTGGTCTCAGACACTTAACATTCCCTAGCTGTGTGACCCTGGGCAAGTCACTTATCCCCAATTGCCTCAGCAAAAAAAAAAAAAAAAAAAGGATATATGGAGAAGCATTTTTTTTTAAACTTTTTATTTGCAAAACATATGTATGGGTAATTCTACAACATTAACCCTTACAAAGCTTTCCGTTAAAAATTTTTTCCCTCCTACTCCCCACCCCTCCCCTAGATGGCAGGATATCCACTATATGTTAATTATGCTAAAATACTTTTTTTATGATAATAACTTTTTATTTTTCAAAATACACGCAAAGATAGTTTTCAGCATTCACTCCTGCAAAACCTTATGCTCCAGATTTTTCTTCCACTCTCTCCCCCACCCTGATCCCTACACAACAAGCAATCCAATATGTTGGTTAAACATATGCAATTCTTTTAGACATATTTCCACATTTATCATGCTGTACAAGAAAAATCAGAACAAAAAGGGGAAAATGAGGGAAAAAAAAAACAAGCAAGAGAACAACAATGGGTGCAGATGTTTCTCTCCATCACAAGTCTATTGAAATTGCCTGAATTACGTCATTGTTGAAAAGAACCAAGTCCATTGCAGTTGATCATTACTTAATCTTCTTGTTGCTGTATACAATGTTTTCTTGATTCTATTTACTTCATTTAGCATCAGTTCATGTAAGTCTCTCCAGGCATTTCTGAACTCATCCTGCTGATTTTTTTTTTTTTTTTTTTTTTGCAAAACATATGTATGGATAATTCTTCAACATTAACCCTTACAAAGCTTTCCCCCCAACTCCCCACCCCTCCCCTAGATGGCAGGATATCCACTAAGTGTTAATTATGTTAAAATACTTGACAAATCGAATATATGTATACATATTTCCACACATCATTTTTGTGCAAGGAAAATCGTATCTACAAGAAAGAAAAATCAGAGAAAGGAAACACAATGCATGCAAACATAGAGAGCATGAAAATGTTATGTTGTGGTCCACATTTCACACCCCTCTCTCTGGGTGTATATGGCTTTCTTCAGTGAACAATTGGAAGTGGTTTGAAACGTTTCATGGTTGAAGAGAGCTATGTCCATCAGAATTGATCTTCATATAGTATTGTTGTTGCCGTGTATAATGATCTCCTGGTTCTTCTCATTTCACTCAGCATCAGTTCATGTAAGTCTCTCCAGGCCTCTCTGAAATCATCCTGCTGGTTGTTTCTCACAGAACAATAATATTCCTGTATGGAATTAAGGGAAGTGATGGTACTGCTTCACACTATTATGGTTAGATTATGGCTAGAAGAAAACTGGGGTCATTTCTTGGTACCATATTTTAAGAAAAACACTGACATGCTAGATTGTGTCAATTCTAATTATCTAAAAAAAGAGTAGGTAGCTAAAATATCAAAGCTCAGAGAGACTTCGAGCCTTTGACAAGCTACAAAGGTGGGAGGGACACACAGTTGGGGGTTCAGGTGTGAATTATCTATTAAATGCTGATAAGAAAGTTTACTTTTGTAAGTAATGAAGGAGAGTTCAATATCATCCAAGGCTAAATGTGGGAAAGCGGTGTCAATTAGGAGAGCTTGTGACTTTCATATGGACTCCATACACGATATTTATTGCACTATTCTCAACAGTTTCATCCCTTACTAGGGCCCATTCTTCAGATGATTTGTTTTTCCTCAAATAGCAAAAAAATTTGCAACCAAGACATTAATTAAATCACTACATTTGGTGTTTATCTTTTGAACTCTTTTCCCTCTTAAACCAACCTACCAAAATCTTTTAAAAGCTTTCCTGCTGTAATCTGACAAACTCCAGCCAATATTTGTAGAAGTTGCTTGATTGAATTTTCAATTAATTTCCTTTTTTGGAAGAAGAACTTTATGCAAATATGAATACAGGGAGTCTGGAGTGTTTTTCTCTCATGAAAAAAATAGACTAAAACAAAGTTTCAAGATATATGAGATCTTAAACTCAGAGGGATGGTAAAAGGATTCTAAGTATTTTATGTCAGGCACTAGTGACCGAACATTATTGCAGCTGTTCAGTGGTCTCTGAAATGTTATAATCTGTCTTCATTATCAAATAGACTATTACTGCCCTTGCATTTTCAATTATAGAAGAAAGGGTCAGGAATAAGATGAGTCTTTTGGTCATAGCTGTCTTTAAGAATTTCTCTGCTGGTTCTACCCAGGAACTTTGTTGGGATGATGTTGAAACCATTTGCATTATTTGGATTTGTTTTTTTTCTGATCAGAATTATTTTTCATACTTAAAGAAGGGAAGTTTCTACTTGGGAGGTGTTAGAAAGTTAGATTATGTCATGTTTATTATACTTTATGTCGTTATTAAAAAGTAAACTTCATAATACCAAGGATAGTAAGTTAATAATATGCAGATGTTTTTTGAAGGCCCAAATTATGTTTGCACATGGTTGTTTGAATGTTATCTCCTTCCATTATATTGTGAGTTTGAGAACAGAGACTGTTTTTGTCTTAATTTATATCCCTAAATTGGGGATCTAGCTGGATTTAGCAAATGCTTGTTGACTTGGTACTCAGATTTAATTTGTTTTTGTGTTTAAGGGTTCAATGAGAAGGTAATAGCTCTTATCCTAGCATTTAAGGTTAGGAAGTTCTCTGGTTTAGTATGGAGAGAACTGTAGGAGAGCTTAGAGCTCCAAGGTGTGACTTGGCAACAGGAAAGGGTCATCAGATAGGGCATTGGCATATGAGAGATGAGCTCTTGTCAGTTGTAAGTAGGGGATCTTTTACAGAGTTCATATTCAGGGTCTCTGGCTAACAAATCCTAGAGACAAAGTTGTGAGGAAAGGGGAAGCCTCAAGCATGGCCAAGAGTCCTAAAGTGAAGTGGCAATTAGGAGATTTCTTGGGTCAAAGTCCCTAATCTTGTGACCATTGTCTAGAGCCTCTCAAAGTTATCACTCAGTGGTTTCTTTTAGGTTGTGGTTGTGGAATCCTGGAAGATTGGAAGGGACTTCAAAACCTATGAATCCTGTGATAAAAATCTAAGCTCCTTAAAGGCCAAGAACTGTTTTGTTTTATCTTTATATACCTCACACTTAGCTTGCTGGATTGCTTCTCTAAGAAACCTAACACATTTACTAAATTACTAATGCTCCTGACACAGTTTGTTTTAAATAAAACCAAGAGGAAGATTTTTGCAAAAAATAAAACTATTTACAAAGTGTTGCCATCCCCAAGGCATTATAATGTGTAGGCCAAATCCTGCTGTGAAAAAGGACACTGTTGCCCTTCAAGATAGTTCACACCATTTGGCCAGGCAAAGGCTGCCAGGACAGTTGATCCTTATGGTTATTCTTCAGAGTAAGTTCAGGAATTTGACACAATGTTTGTTCAAAAATATTTTAGAAATTCAGTTGCTTAAATAGAAGAAGATAAGATAACAACTAAGTGATTTTGAGGAAGTAAATGACAAAGTTTACAGATAGTGAGAGGGATTGTGCTATAGCAGCAAAATTTATTGTCAGAAAAGGAAGGAAAGTAAAAATTACTTTCATTGAAGAGAAATGTTGGAATAGGTTATTTTTTTTTTTGAAAGAACAGACCTGAGATTTTAGTTTCAACTGTTTTCTGACTTCAGGGCTGATGCTCTACCCACTGCGCCACCTAGCTGCCCCAACCCCAATTGCTTCTTAAAACCAAAAACAAACAACCAAGAAAAATGGAGAGCATCTACAGTTTTTAAATGCTAACATATCAGAATCACTTTATAACTTTCCATTGATATGTAAAAGAAATATTTTATCTAAATAATCTTTCAAAGTTAGACTTTTAAACTTAATATACTTATTTTGAGCAATTAAGCAATTAGTAATTATTGAGAATGTATAAGGTACTGATTTTGCCTTAAGTGTCAAAACTGTGGGCCCTGTTTTGTCAAAGCATTTATGAAAGTGATCATTACTAGTTCTTGAAAAAAGAAAGCAGCAGCACATTTCCCTTCTCTAAGTAGAGGTGGGGGGTTTAAGCGTAGTTTGCACATATTGTTTAGCTTTACATGTTGGCTCTTAATTTTTTTTTTTTAGGTTTTTGCTTGTGTTTTGTGTATATGAGAGTGTGTGTGTGCGTGCGTGTGCGCACGTATGTGTGCGTGTGTGTGCGCACGCATGTGTGCGTGTGTTAAATTTGAATGAAAAGGGATGGCGATATATTGGGAAATGATTCCCATGTTAAAGATAAAAGTAAACATTAATTGGGAAAAAAAAGATGAATAGCATTACAAAGGGTGATATCTTCAGTGTAATTAAAATGTCTAGATAGAAATTCCGTCCTCATACTTCTAGAAAATCTAACAATTTGCTCAGAATTATCTAATTAAAGTCCCATACTGGTTGTCAGGGCAATTAATCCTGACTATATATAAGTTGTTTCACAAAAGAAATGTCTTAATTCATTAGATTTAAATATTGGAAAAAGCTTCATTTAGTACAAATTAGTATAAGTTTAAAAATCATTTGCTATGTTATGAAAGACTTTCAGGGGAAAGTATATAATTAGCAATCTTTTCATTGGATAAAATCCAAGACATATATTTTGTTACTTTTGTTATTGCTATTGCTGTAGAGTGCCCATTTTAGAAAACTGCAGTAATTATCCAGTCAGAGCCTGACATCTTTGCAAATAAGGATAACCATTAATGTTTTTCCTAGTATTTTTAGAATTATTTTAAAACTCAATGTAATAGAAGGAAAAGAAACTTTGAGAAAGGCCTTCACACAACCTTGGATTCAAATAGAAAGCCTTTTGATTTCTGTTTCCTACCACAAAATTATTCAAATACTCTTGAGTCTTGATGTAACATCTTTATATTGACATTTGAATTTTGGGAAATCTTATTAAGATAATCTCTAAACTCTGGAGACTGCAGAAAGGCTTTAATGTTAGATTTTCTGTGAAGAAAAAAATTGGGGGGGGGAATCTGATCTATGAGTACTTTTATATTCTTAAAAACATTTTAAGATCTTTAAAACTAGTGTAACTCTGGACTCACTCTTCCATTGCTTACTTAAATTGTGGAATGAAGTCCTCTGAGGACAATTAGCTTCTCTTATCAGTGTTTTTTAGGGGTCATCTTTGGGTCTTGAGATGTAGTTTTTCTTTCAATATAGTCTACAAGCCTCCTGGTATGCTTTCTTCATTGTTTACCATTTGATATCAATTAACCAGACAGACTTTATTAACTTTTAGAAAAAAGATATTTATCACTACTGATAGACAAAAGCAAATTAAAACAATTCTAAGGTACCACTGCACACCTCTCAGATTGGCTAAGATAACAGGAAGAGATCATGACAAATGTTGGAGGGGATGTGGGAAAACTGGGACACTGATACATTGTTGGTGGAACTGTGAACAGATCCAACTATTCTGGAGAGTAGTTTGGAACTGTACCCAAAGGGCTATCAAACTGTGCATATCCTTTGACCCAGTAGTGTTTCTATTGAGCCTGTATCCCAAAGAGATCATAAAGGAGGGAAAAGGACCCACATGTGCAAAAAATGTGGCAAGGAACTGGAAACTGAGTGGATGTCCATCAATTGGAGAATGGTTTATGAATGTTATGAAATATTATTGTTCTATAAGAAATGATCAGCAGGATGATTTCAGAGAGGCCTGGAGAGACTTAAGTAGACTAATGCTAAGTGAAGTGAGTAGAACCAAAAGGGCATTATACACAGCAACAATAAAATCATGTGATGATCAATTCTGATAGATGTGGCTGTTTTCAATATGAATTGATTCAGACCAATTCCAATGGACTTGTGGTAGAGAGAGCCATTTGCATCCAGAAAGAGAACTGACAGACTGAATGAGGATCACCAGATAGTATTTTTCACCTTTTTGGTTGTTTGCCTGCTTTTTTTTTTCCCCCTCATTTTTTTCCTTTTTGATCTGGTTTTTCTTGAACAGTATGATTAATGTGGAAATATGTATGAAAGAATTGCACATGTTTAATATATATTGGGTTGCTTGCTGTTTAGGGGAGAGGGTGGAGGAAGAGAGGGAGAATAATTTGGAACACAAGGTTTTGCAAGGGTAAATGTTGAAAACTATCTTTGCATATGTTTTGCAAATAAACAGCTATTATTCAAAAAAAAAGGAAAAGAAAAATTATATTTTCCAAGGTGCTATAATAAAAAAAAATTTGGTACAAAATATCCTAACAAAGCCAGAACAAGCTTTCACCAAAGTATAAACACCCACGCTCAGAGAGTATATATGGCAAAAGGATAATTAAGCCTTAGAAATCTTTTATGAGTTTCTTATGAAGTTTCCCTAAAACATGGTGTGGTTTTCTGATGGACTTCTGTAGAGTCCTGAAGCTACCTTTCCTCAGTATGTTATAGTTTTCCTTGCCTTTGCTGTCAGCTTTTCCAGGGATGCTGCTGGGGAAATCTAATATGTTTTTACCTTTTGAAATTCACATGGTTCTCTTATCACAAAGGGTGGAAAGGAGAAGGGAGACTCTTTCCCCACATCCCTCCATCACTCCCTCCCCCTACCAAGTGATTCCCTCTCAGGAAGTGCTTGACTGCTCTCTTTTGGTCTAGCCTTTTACTAAGATGCTCAGATTCTAAACTAGCCATTTATTTTACACAAAGCCCTGCAGGGCATGACGGAATCCCTTTACTTCTTCCTCTGTAGTTATTTGATTCCATCCCTTGGTTTTTACCCCTTTCAAATTGATTAGGGACTTTTTGCACTTCTTGTGCCTTTGATTTATTGATTATTTGACAAATATAATAAATTGACATGTAATTTACATACCATATCACACTCATCATCTACCATCACACTATTAAAAGTAAAGTAGTATTTCTAGTCATCAGTCATCTGGAGCCAGTATTGAGCATTGCGTTTAATGAATTTTGTTTGTTTGTTTGTTTTGTTTTTTTTTAATTTGCCTTCTTTTACATTATTGTCACCATTTATAAATGAAGAAGCAAGTTCAAAGAAGTTAAGCGACATGACAGCAATTTAATGACAGACTGGAAATTAGGACTCAGATCTTATGACACTCAATCTGGTGCTTATTATTATTATTATTATTATTAATGTTTTGCCTTTTCAACTAAACTCTGACTTACAGATAGTTGGGGTTCTTTGAATATTGTTTTTTGGCTGATGTCTCAGTGCTAGTCTAATTATTTAAAAGTGATAATTTTCTTTTACTCTGCTTTTGTGATATTTTTCTGTTAATATTATAATTGTTGGGTTGTTTTTTTTTTTTTTTTTTTGGAAAGGCATTGAATTGATCATTTCAATAGTTTTCTTTCAAATAGAAGGACAATGTAATGAGTTGATTTTCAATGTATGTATTATATCCAGGTATCGTTAGGAATAGAAGATATGTTATAAATTTAAAATATCTGAAATATATTGAAATTCCCCCTTAATTCAATATATGTCATCTCCCAATTTACAATTCTCATTTCAATTCAGCAAACATTTATTGAATGTCATCTATGTTGAAGGCACTATGCTAGGTAATAACTATTTTTTAAAAAGAACTCTCAACAGGAACCCTGCTGCTCTCAGGTAGCATATAATCTAGTACTAGAGGGAGGAGAGGCACAGATGATGGTGCTACAAGGCCACAGTGATAAATGCAAAGGAAAGAGCCAGCCAGAGGGCTCTAAATGGCACACCTGCATGTTCTTTTTCATGGCTTAAGTCAGAGAACATGTACACCACCTACAGAGAAACTGGGCACAAGTTACAGCTGTAAAACAGACTGAGAATATATTTTCCACCATTATCAGTTGTCAACACAGATTCTATTTCAGATATGTGACTGAATCAGTGAACCAAAGGTGTTTACCTGCAAGGTGAGCTAGCAGAAATGGGAGAAGCTTTTAAGTTCTAAAATTTCATCTGTCTCTATCCAGAGCCATCCCTGGAGGAAGGAAAAGTGGATCTCCTCCTTTTTTAAAGTTTCCTCTGTCAATCACAAAGCCTCTTTGTCCTGGTAGAGCATTGATGGGGACTGTGCTTTGGCTGTTTATCATGTTCCTGTCATCCTTAAAATGTGGAATAAAAGAGGAAGGGGGAGAATAGCTTTTGGTTCTCAGACCTTGGAGAATAAGTTGCTTGTAGTTGTGTGGGACCTCTGTATCCCAGCTGCCCTGGAATGCTTTCTGAAGTGATTTGATCACCAACAATGTGGTACATAACCCTTATGATTTGGAACTCCTAAGGCACTGTTCAGAACAAGGCTGATATTGCAAATCAGATGATGGAAAAGCAATCGAGCTTCACAGATTTGATTTCTCCCTTTGATCCTGTCACAAAAGCTCTAAGCTCTTAGGTTGGAAACAGTTGCAGCCTTAACTTCCAGCTATTTTTTAAATCATTATTAGGAAGAACAATTTGCATTTGGTCACTGTTATATTTCTGAGCTGTTTTTGATATGATTGGTTCTCATTAATATTTACAAAAGAAGTGATATTATCTTTCTGATCCAAAGGTCTTAAAATTATCAGCTATTTTTGTCTCCCAAGAAAAAGTGACTCATCAACTTGTCAGACTTTGGAAGGAAATTTGTTGGTATAGTCACAGAAGTATTTGATCATTTTTCTCCTCACTTTTGTCTGTATTTCTGTTTGTCTCTTTATGGCTGCAGTTTGGGAAATTCCTTTTTTTCTCTTGCCTTTTTACTACATATAACAGTTTTATATTTGAATTAATGACAAAACACCAAATTATTCGAAAAAAAGATCATAAAGAAATATTAAAAGAATTTATCAGAACAAAATTTTGAGATGTGTGCGTTAAACTTGGGAGATTAAATTGTATTATTGGTCTTTACTGTTTGATGTAGGCTATATAAGGTTTTCTTAGTTCTTTACTTTTACAGAAAGCTTTTCATTATCTTTTAAAAGATTGCAGGCTCAAATTTAAATGGAATCTTTTTGCTCTTCTTTTTAGATATTTGTAAAACCTAAAACAAAGAAAGGTTAATGAGAAAAGAAAGACACGTTTTTGGTGAGGTATTTCTTTTCCCCAGGTCACTCATGCATAGCTGCATAAAGTCAATGTTGATCAACTAAAAATATAGCCTAATAGTGTTATCAGTTGAATATATAGCATAGTAATGTTAAGAAGTTTGTTGTCAGAGAATTTGACTCCACTCATTCACTTAACAATACATTCCAATGGCTCACAACTCTTAAAGAGTAAAGACATTTTTTTCTGTCATCTACCCTAAGTTTCTGTGACTGCAGTATAAGCTGATTATATCTTTTCCTATCCACACTGGAAACAGAAAACAGCTGTTCATACAATCTCTCTTCAAGTGCTTGAATGTTGCTACTAAGCCCTGGTAGCCTTCTACTAAACCAGCATCCTTTAGCTTTTCATCTTAAAGGCTGATAATGTGCTTTTAAAAATAGGTTCATGAAAACTTTTGAATTGCTGACCATGGCTGTTTTCAATCCACAAGCTACTATTTTATACTAGTTTACAAATTTATAGGGTGAGTGTTAATGGGATCATGTTGCTTTGGATGAATAATTTTGATACAGTCTTGGTCATAGGTAACTAGAAATAAAACTGATACTGACTATTATAAAGGAAAAAAGGTCAAATTGTTTAAGTCCTTTATCACCATCAGTTTAAAGGACATTTATTAAGTACCTAATTGTATCTATTTAATTGCTGTACAAGAGAAGTGGTCCTTTCTAAAGCCTAAAATATATAAATATATAAAACATAAAAATAAAAACTGAAACTTAAGTGGCTTAAAATTTTCAGTGATTTTTTTTTTATGGTTAATACAGGAATCCTTTGTTTTATAGAGCAACTTTCATTGCAATCTCTAAAGCAGACTTTCACTGACTTTTTTTGGATATATTATTTGACACATGCTTTTTCAAGTGAAATTTTTCAAAAATTGAAAATGAATGGCAAAAATGATTGTGCTGTATGACATTAGGAACAATAGAGTGTGTTGACTGTTTTTTATCTTTGGAATTTCTTGGTAGTCTGCAAATCTCCTGAATCTAGACTAGACTAGTTCTCATGCTCAGTTTTTCTACTATTTAATGGTAACAGTTTCATTCTCTTGTTAATACAATTCGCTATCTAACACAAGATTGCAACTTGAAACTGACTCAAATTCAAGGCTCCAGATACTGAAAAATCTTTTAAAAAGTTCTTTAAGGTCTGAAAATTCTGTAAAATCAACTTTACTTCAAATGAGACATACCTATGCTAATCTTGCATTATTTTCTCCTTAAACATATATTTTAAAAAGCAATTGTGTGTTGTAAAAATTAGCACATGTGGATTTTTTTGTACATTGATACAGCATTATAGTTATTTGGGAAAATTTGCATATTCAGGATATAAAGAGATCTATATTATATAAATATACATGAAGTCAATTAGAATAACAGTTTGGATAGTTCTGCCAGTGTAGCAGAGATTTTAATAGTGACCATAATAATTCAGATTCACAAGCTACAATTATTTCTTACTTAAGCATAAAATGAAAAATTATATCATAAGGAAATGCCTTCTGGGAAACATTTTAAAATAATAATTCTTTTTTTTATGTAAAGGTTAAGGGAGATTGAATCTTTTTAATAGACCTGTGCTATTTAACATTAAAATTTTGTTGTTGAAAAAATAATTGCCCAAATTGCCAGTCATTTGTAAGTGATGCTTGTTTTTTTCTTTTCCACTATGATATTTATGTGAAATTCAGTTATATAAATTTGAAAATACATTGTAGAAAGTTGGATTGTTTGTGGCTTATTAAATTTATTGAATGACTGATTAATAATAAAATAGATTTGAAATTGGAAGCTTTGGCATAGATTTTAGAATTTAAAGTTTTAGTCATAAAAACAATATAATTAGCTAGAAATTTGGGTGGTATAGAAAATCATAGTCTCTACTATTTGCTTATCCTTGTTTCTTTAATACAAAATTACTAATTTTTCATTATTTTTAATCCTCTGAAGCTTAGTTTCAAATAATACTCTCTTGTTTTGCAGGATCACAGATTTAGAGT
Organism: Myrmecobius fasciatus; assembly: GCA_023553655.1. Taxonomy (NCBI): domain Eukaryota; kingdom Metazoa; phylum Chordata; class Mammalia; order Dasyuromorphia; family Myrmecobiidae; genus Myrmecobius; species Myrmecobius fasciatus. The sequence goes on along the minus strand of JAJPUD010000846.1, from coordinate 449,058 downwards.
TTATATTGATCTTGGTAGTATGGCAATTTCTGCCTAGATATAGTGTCATTGTATTCTTTCTAAACTCTTAATTTCTTTGACTTTAAATATTGTGTATATACTTATGACTTCTAGATCTATTATGCTTTTGAATTCTCACTTTATTTCTGGTTCTACATCTCATTGTTACCTTATCTGACTTCTCATTGCCATTTTTTTTTTACATTCATTGATAGTCTTCATTGTTTTCATTGAGATTAGCATTTTTAATTTGACTTTTATCTTTTATTTACATGTTGGGAATAATGTTCCTGGTGTCATAGTAAGCACAGTATAGAAATAAAGAAGTATAAGCTAAAACATTATCCTTTTCTGTAAAGATGAACTCTTCTAACACTTTGTATTATCTTTTGGCTTAACAGTTTTCTAATATTTCTAAAGGATTTGGACAGTAAACGTCCCTCTTTTTTTTTATAAAAGGACTTCTCTGAAATGTGAACCTCTTTATCTTCACCATAAATTCTTGTATGTTTCTTATTGTACTTGGACAGATATTTTTACATTGAAAGGAAACTGGCTGCAAGGTAAAAGAGATGTAGGTGTGAGCCTCATTTTTGCTATTGTGTCACAGTGGATTTAAGAAGTAATTTATGCTCAGTATTCCAGTTACAAGGGGAGAGCCAGAATGGAGATAAAGCAACCGTTTTCATAGACTTATCTTATCTCTTCAATTAAAGTTCTGATAGCTGAAAAATTTTTAGTTTTTTGAGAAACAGAAAATTTAATTAAATGTGGTACAAAGTTACTCTTAAGAGAAGGACATAAAAAGTTAGGACACTGGGCAGAGATAGACAGTTGGGAGATGAGTGAAGTTACATATGTGATAAAATCAATGAAGCTTATCAGTAATGTGTATTTTTTAATATCCAAAGGGAAAAAACAGTAAAATATTGATGAAAATGGTTAACAGCAATCTACATAAGCACTTAAGTTTTTCTTCTTGAAGGCAATAAAGTTTTTCAGGAAGGGATACTTTGCCATTGGTCTATATGATAGCAAAGTCTGGTGTACGAAAATCTTTTGTAGGCCTAGAACATTGAATCCACAAGACTAATCCCAGGTGATAGTTCTTCATATACTTGAGGATGGCTGTCGTATTTCCTTCTCCAGGCTAACCAACCCACTTCCTTCAGTCAGATCTCATTTGGCACAAATTTGAAGTTCTTCATTATTCTTGTTGCCCTCTGCTGGGTGCTCTCTGTTTTATCAACATTCATCTAAAAGATGTGGTGCGAAGAACCAAGTACAGTACTCCAGCGGGTGTTCCCAATCCAGGCAGAGTACAGTCAGAACCATTATCCTCTTCTTTCTTGAAGCTATGCCTGTCTAAATGTTGCCTGAGATCACATCAGCATTACAGGCTGCTATACTTCACAATTAATTTATATTGAATACCTCCCAATATTTTTTTTCCATTAAATTGCTGACTAGCCATATGCTCACCTTCTCATTTTGTACTTTTGAAAACATATTTTTTTAAACACAAGTATAAGACATCATTCTTCTGGTGGTGGGGGCAGAGGGGAGAAAGTTGAGAGGATTTCAGAGCTAGAGGATATCCACCAAGACTGCATTTATTTCCAATAAATTTCATCTTAATTTACTATTGTGTTCTAGTCTATCAAGATCTTTTTGAATCCTGATATTTATCTGCTAACCTTCCCAATTTTGTGCCATTCATAAATTTGATAAGCTTGCTATCAATGCCTTTGTGAAAATATTTGAAAAAACTATTGAAAAGCACGGGAGTAAACACCAGTTACTTGAACAGTCTATTGGAGACTCTGTACTAGTTGACATTGAACAATTAATGCTTCTTTTCTCCATGTACTTGTACTATCATCTAGCACACATCTTTCCTAAAAGATTAACATAAGAGACTTTATCAAATGCTTCACTAAAATCTAGATAAACTGTATTTTTGAAATCGCCCAGATCTAGTTTAATAACTTTTTTTTTTTCCTGAGGCAGTTGGGGTTAAGTGACTTCCCCGGGGTTACACAACTAGGAAGTGTTAAGTGTCTGAGACCAGATTTGATTCAGGTCCTCCAGATTTCAGGGCTGGTGCTCTATCCACTGCGCCACCTAGCTGCCCCTAATTTTAATAATTATTAAAGAAAAAAATCCCTTTTCTTGGAAAAAGATACAAAGAATTTAGCTGCCTTGCCTTCGTTTTCTCATTGTCCTTCATTCTCCCATCTATTCTTACTAGCAGGCCTTTGTTGATCCTCTTATTTTTCCCCAATGTAACTTAAAACAAAGCAAAGCTTCTTGTCCTTAGCTCTGGATAATTCTGGAGAGCAATTTGGAAATATGCTCAAAAAGTTATCAAACTGTGCATACCCTTTGACCCAAAAGACCCTTAAAATCCCAAAGAAATCTTAAAGGAAGGAAAGGGCCCCACATGTGCAAGAATGTTTGTGGCAGGCCTTTTTGTAGTGGCTAGAAACTGGAAAGTGAAGGGATGCCATCAATTGGAGAATGGCTGAATAAATTATGGTATATGAATATTATGGAACATTATTGTTCTATAAGAAACGACCAGCAGGACGATTTCAGAGAGGCCTGGAGAGACTTGCATGAGCTGATGCTAATGAACATGAAATGAGCAGAATCAGGAGATCAATATACACGGCAACAACAATACTATATGATGATCAATTCTGATGGACATGGCTCTCTTCAACAATGAGATGTTTCAAATCAGTTCCAATTGTTCACTGAAGAAAGCCATATACACCCAGAGAGAGGAATATGAAATATGGTCCACAGCATAACATTTTCATGCTCTATTGATGTTTGCTTACATTATGTTTCCCTTCTCAGATTTTTTTTTCTTGTAGATCTGACTTTTCTTGCACAGCAAGATAACTGTATAAATAGGTATATGCATATTCAATTTGTCAAGTATTTTATCATAATTAACATGTAGTAAACTTCCTGCCATCTAGGGGAGGGGTGGGGAGTAGGGGGGAAAATTTGTAACGGAAAGCTTTATAAGGGTCAATGTTGAAAAATTACCCATATATGTTTTGCAAATAAAAAGCTTTAATTAAAAAATATAAATAATTATCTGGATATTTGAAATTCTCTATCATGAGTATATCATGTTTTTACCATGGCTTTTAAATCTAAGCTTAGCTACCTTTTATCATTATTTTCATTGTAATCAGTTTGATTGGCATAAGATAACACCTCAGTTTTAAAAATTAAAATTTATTTTATATTAATATTTTTTCTATGTTTGTTAATAACATTTTTTTTTTGAAAAAATTGTTCATATCCTTTGACCATTTGCTTATTGTGGTATAGATGTAGTATATGCTTTTTGTTTGTCTCTCGTAGATTTTGCTAGATCTACAATAGAGGATGAACTGAAAATGTTTGAATGGTTTAAATATTTTAGCCTTGACCTAAATTTACCCAGGCTTTAGTTACTTCTTCAAAATCTTAAATAATCCAAATCTCCCTTTTTTTTGTTTTGATAGTTTGCCCTGTAGCAGTCAAAACCCATGAAATGTGTTTAACATTAGTACTTCTTTTTTGTGTGCCACTATTCTCAAAAACTTAATATCTTGCTTTGTATCAGACCAATGATCCAAACTGAGTTTAAACTTTTTCATTAGCAATACTTTGAAAATGTTGCTTTAGGTGAAGGAGGGAAATTAATTTGACCTAGAAAAAGAAGTTGTTCTAGGGAATCATAATTGTTTAAAATAATTTTCTAAATAGTACATTCAAAATTTTAAATAATTTTTAAAAATTTAATAACTGAAAAAAAAGGTTTTGCACCAGTGAAATATTTTGTAATGGTAGCAGTGAGAAAATGTTAATTAAGTGTTCTCTGAGAAGAGAGAATTGAGATATACTTTTGAGAATTTAGATAGGCTTAAGCAGACAAATGGATATAGTGATACTGATTTAAAAATTATAATTTATATTCATGAGGCATAATGCCGAAACTTTTTAAAAGTTTCTTTAGATTAGGAGAATAGCTGATCTAGAAATACCAGCTCTGATGCCCCCGATTGCAAAACAATTAGAACTGATAGACTAACTAGTCACTATTAAGCAACAATTTATTAAGTGCTTACTATATTCTAGGCTGTAGGAATATGGAATAATCTCGGATGTGATCCCAGCCTTGGAGGAGCTCATTTACTAAATACCTTTAACATACCAGCAATTGGTTACTTGAAATAATATGAAAATTATTTAATTTTGCTGATAAAATATCAATAAATATTTATCCAGGGCTTACTACTGTTGTATTAGGCACAGTAAGCAAATTATTCTTAGTTCTTCCATCTGGAGCTAAATAAAGCAGTCTTATTTGCCTTCTACAAGGCAATCATTACATTACTTGAAACTACCTGTCATCCTTTTCCCCAACTCCCAAGTCTTCTCTAGGGTAAACAACTTTAGTTTATTCAAACAGGAACTCATATTGCATGGTATAAAGTCGTCTTTATCTTGGTTGCCTTTCTCTGGACTTCTAACATCATATTATTCTTAACACATAGCATCCTAAATTAAACTCAGTATTCCAGATATGATATGACGAGGACAGGGTGTAGTAGATCTAATCATAACCGGGTCCCCAAATCTGTATCTTTTTAACATGAATTTTTTTTGTCTAACCATATCACACTGTTAGCAGTTTTGATCTTGCAGTCCACCAAAAGATAAATTCCAGCCTAACTTTACTTCTCCTGTTTTATACTTGTGAAGTTAATCTTTCAACTCCAACTATAAGGTTGCAAAATTACCTCATGAAATTTCATCATTCTGTCTAACTCATTGTACTTTTTTGTGTTTTTCCCATTTTTTGTATCTTCATTGTCTTATACCTAGTAAACAATTAAAAAGATGCTTGTTGATTGATTAGTCAAGATTCAAACTTGTTGAGTTTATTTTGATGCTGACATTGTCATCCAGTGCATTTACTATTCCTTTTAGCTTTGTGTCATCTGAAAACTTTATCTAAATTTATTTTATCTAAATTATTAAAATGTTAAGCAACACAATATCAAGTATAGATCCCTGGGGCTATCCACTCACAGGTAACCTCTTTCCAAATTGATTTTTGAGCTATTAATGATTACTCCTTGGGTTCAACCATCCAACCAGGTATACTGTCACCTACCCCTTACTTCTCTATCTTTTTCATAGCATAGTTTTATGAGATTTTTTCCCAGGTACTTGTATAAATTCTAGATAAACTATAATATTGCCTATATCTGTCAGTTAGTTATAAACAAAAAATGGGGGGGAGAAGATTATTCAATTCAGCAGTTGTGAGACAGAAATAAAATAGTCTTGCCCTTAAGCAATTTACATTCTATTGAAGTCATATAATGTTTAAACATAAGAATATATGAACTATGCAAAATAATTTCAGTGGGGAAGAGCAGTAACAACTAAAGGAGTAAGAAAAAAGATTGATGTAGGACGTAGCACTTATTCTGAGCATTGGAGAGATTATAAAAGACAGATTTAAGGAAAGAGTTATTTCTTGTTCTTTTGATTAGTAATTATTATCATTATTGGTAAAAATTATAATAATTTAGTCAGAGTTCACAAACCAAATAATTTTCCTGTGAAGTTAGACGATGGTACACCTGAATAGTTCCTTCTGTGGCCTGCTTTTAAAAAGTCATACTAGCTTTTTGTGATCACCACCTCCATTTCTATATGTTCACTTTCTAGTCCCTTTCATAATATATTCCAGAATTTTAATGGTAATTAAACCATTTATACATTTCAGACTCTGTATTTTAATTTTCTATTTGAAAATTGAGTCAGTATTTGCTCCTCTCCTGTTCTATAGCTCTTCCTTTCTACATGATCATTCAGAGATCACAATCAATGATTCAGGATTCAAATCAGTTGATTTTGAGGATGCATTTCTATTATCATCTGTGTATTCCTTTATCATCTCACTGCTTAGTTTGCATTTCAACTTCCAGTAGCCACTTTTATTCCATCCTTTCCAGGCCTGAGACTTTGCTCCTTAACAGAGAAAATAGTAGCAGAGTAAAAAATAAGCATTGTAACTTGTCACCTGTCTCTTGTCAGTTATGGGTGTATGGATGATCCAACCTGAAACTCCTATTTAACAAGTTCTTTAGTCAGTTAACTTTTATTAAGCAATTGCTATGTGCCAAGATAGAGTTCACATTCCAATAGGGGAGAACAACTTGCAAAAAAAAAAAAAAGTACAAATGACATACATGTGTGTATATACATGTATGTATGTCTATGTACATAGACAAAAACACACATAAATTTTTCCTACTTTTAATTTAAAAAAAACCTTTTTTTTTATAATTTGTCCCATGTTTTCTTAGATTTAGCTCATTCTGTGTATTAGTATTCCTGAAATTATTCTTAGCAAAACATGACATTCTTCTTCTGTTACCTACCTTTGCTTCCATCTTTTATAAAATCTTAAGTTCATCAGTGAGTTCTCTTTACATTCATGAGTCTTTTTAGGAAAGAGACTTCGTTTCCCTTTCCTACTCATATGAATCTTTTGTCTTCAGAACTTTCTTCTTAAGAGGTTGAGATCTTTCCTGGACTGACTTCTTGATTATAACTTCAGTCTGTGAGGTTCAACCTTTGTTTCCTCTGAATCATTGAATTCAAGAGTTCAAAACTCAAATTAACCTTGCTTATATCGAAACATAATACTTGGGGAATCTATTTTCTGAAGATATGAGCATGTCACACTATGCTTCTCCTTTGCTTTTGTATGTTCTAAGATAGTATATTTACTTTTCCCAAGATACACATTAATTCTTACTCAGCAACTGTTTATTTCCTCATTGTTGGTGAGAATAAGGTCAAGAGTAGCATTTTCCTTCTTTGCTTTATCCACCTTCTGAATGATGAATTTAACTGAAGAAAAGCCAAGAAATTAATAGATTTTCTACTTTTGAAAGAGAAAGGATTAGAGCAAATTCCTGAATAATTCTTTAACTTTACTGATTTCATGTATTTCCCTTCTCTGTCTAGTTGGTCAGTGGTATATTCCAGTAATAATTTGGGATAGACAGCTGAATCTAGAGCCCGGAAGACCTGAGATCAAATCTAGTCTCAGATACTTCTTGGCTATTTGACCCTGGCCAAGTCATTTAATCTCTGAAATGGAGATAATAATCGTGCCTACCTTACATTGTGTTTGGATGAATCAAATAAAATATTTATAAAACATTTAGTACAATGTTCTGGCACATTGTACACAATAAATGCTTGCTCTTTCCTTTCCATTCTGTTTTTTACCTCCTTTCATTTATACACACAGCATATGCTCCTCCATCATGCTCCCTACCTCTAGATCCTGGATTATTCACATAAATATCTTTCTATTTAAAATGTTACTTTCCCCACCTTCTTTTAGATATCCTGTCTCTTCTAGATCTACATTATCCTTGTTGGTTCCATACCACTAAATTCTAAAATTTGCTTCCTTGATTTCTAGTTAATTATAACTTGTTAACCAAACTTTGTACTTTGTACATTTATCTGTAGATATTTGAGTCTATGGATTGTATTGCTTGTGACTCCTCTCTTCATTTTGGTGGCCTGTGAATTTCTGAATTTCTCAGCTGCTGTTATTGCTCCATTATAAGTACTATCTTTGATGAATAACTTAATAACAATAAGTAGGCAGGTTTCTTTCTTATTCTTTTGTAAGTTTAAAGGCTATCAGTAAGATTTAAATTTATGAGTTCAAGAAAGATCTACTTACCAGCTCTTTGATTAGATCTTATATTAATAAACCATTATGTAACCAAAAGTTTTCCAGAACTAAATACTTGTGATTTAAAAAGCCTAAGAATTGAATATTTGTAATGGATTTTGTTTTTGTTTTTTTTTGACTTCTCAATGGCTAAAGAAGAAGGAAGATGAAAAGAGAGAATTTGAAACTGAAAAAAATAACACTGAATTTTTTTTAAAGCTTAAGAATCAGCAGGAATTATAGTATTTTAGTTGTTAGGGACTCTGGAGACTAGTCCAACATTTATTTAAAAAAATTATAAAAGCAAAGGATTTCAGAGTTGGGACTTTTTTTTTTTTTTCCTTTTTGCTGAGGCAATTGGGGTTAAGTGACTTGCCCAGGGTCACACAGCTAGGGAATGTTAAGTGTCTGAGACCAGATTTGAACTCAGGTCCTCCTGACTTCAGGGCTGGTGACCCCTGCGCCACCCAGCTGCCCCTAGAGTTGGGACTTTTAACCATTTTGTCCAACCTAAACTTTAAAAAATAATTTCCTCTATAACATAAGCTTCAAGATTTCTAATGTGGGGGCATTTACTAATTTCCAAGAAACCTATTCTCCTTAACTGGGCAACTAGGTGGCACAGTGGATAGGGTACTGATCCTGAGTTCAAATTCACCCTCAGATAATTACTAGCTGTGTGACTCTGGACAAAATGACTTAAGCATGTTTGCATCAGTTTCCTCATCAATAAAATGATCTGGAGAAATGGCAAACACTGTGTTTGCCAACAAAACCCCAGGTGGGGGTTATAAAGAATTGATACAACTAAAAAACCTTCCCTTTGTGGGATAGCTCTTTTATGACATTTTTTCTTATATCAAGACTACATTTACAGCTTCCACCTTTTGTTTAAATTGTGCTCTTTGAAGATAAATAAAGTAAATCCAGCCCTTCTTTCATGTGACATCCCTCCAAATACTTGAAGACAGCTATCATCCTTGGTATACATACATACAAACATATATATATATATATTGGAATTGGAAGCAATATTCAAGTTAGGATGTTTGCAGCACAGAAACTAGCCAGGACTACTATGTTCTTGTTCCTGGATATTGGGCTTTTCCCCCTCACTCCCTGAATTCTAAGATGGCACTTGTTTTCTTGGCTTCTTTTTCACACTGTAGACTCATGATACATTTGTAATCTTCTACCTTTCATTTTCCAAATTTTTTTTAAAACTGCTATTTCTCTGTTTCAAACATCCTTCCCTCCCTAATTCCCATAATATACTTTTGATACTCATAGCAATTAAATGACATCCTTCAGAAAGACGAGAAAAAAATAGGGATATTGAATGTAGCATTTTTTATTAAAATAATTTAAATAGGAGAATATGTGTTCTCTCCAATTTTCCAGAAAGAAGCTTTATTTTTTTCTGCTTCTCTAAAAATGTAAATTTGTAATTCAGTACTGCATTGTATTATAAAAGATCTGAATTAAAATCCTCAAATCTTAGTTGTCTGATCATTTAATCTCTCAGTATCTCAGTTTATCATTAAAATGGGATGATAATAGCACCTACCTTATAAGATTTTTGTAAGCATCAAATGAAATAGCCTGTACAAAATCTTTTAAAATGTCAGTTATTATTGTAATTTAATTGTAAATTAATATAGTTTGTTACTTTTGAACCCAAACTAAAATTTGTTTTCCTTTAGACTGGAATTATTAACTTAAATCTTTGTTTTTATCAGGGGAATAATTTGATTTTGTGGTCATATTACTTTTGGCTTTTTGCTTACAAATTCTGTCTCTACTTCATTTGAGAATCTTGAATAATTTTACATTGTAATTTTAAATATTTGGCAATAAAATAAAACTATTACTCTGTTTGGAAAAGAAGGTGTAGCTGTGACATCCAACCAGCTGCAGGTAATCCTAAAAATAAAATCCTCTAGGGATTGACCAAACATCTGAATAAATGTGTAATCTCTGGAAAATAGCCAGTTGCAGTTAAAGCATTTCCTTATAAATGTCATATTAACTTTCTATAGAAAAATGTTTCACACTTATCTCAGCCTTTTTGGAAGAAGAAAATTCAGAGGTAGAACAAATAATATTTAATGTTCATTATGTAAACCCAATAACGAAAAACCAGTTGGCATCCAAGATTTTTAGATCTGCACATCTGGAGGTGATGATTTTGGAATCCTTTCACTCTTGACAGCCTGTCTTTGTTAATGGTTCAGAAAACTTTCTGGCAGACTCATTAAGCAGGTATAAAAGTAAATTTTGAGTTGAGAAGAAACATAGTATCTCTGCCATCTGTAAAAGATACTGGACTATAGGTTTTTTAAACTTCCTGAATCTGAGAAACTGCGTTGGTTGATTTCATAAATTATTTTCCAGGAAGCCATCTTTGTCATGTCTGCCTGTTAATAAAGCAAATTACTCCTCAGTATTTCCTCTTTGAATTCTTCCTCACCATCACTCTTTATGAACATTTATTTTCTTTGGCTTGATTGTAGCTACTCTGTTCTTCTATGGAATCAAAAAGAGAGAGGCTTGAAGACCTCCAGCAATAATTAATATTTAATCCATTAATAAGCAAAATGTTCTTCAAAGAAAGAATGTTTGATGACAATATTATATAGTAGATCAAGAACCAGTCAGGATTATTAGGAAGAGGTAGGTTTAAGTCCTGTATTTGACATCTACTAGCTGTACATGTCAAGACATGGGCAAATAATTGGGTCTCTTAATATCTAAGCAGTTTTCTAAGGCTATATGTTGCAGATGAGTTTCTGAATCTTCTTTGGTGGAAAAGGTTTTTTACATCTAAGTTTACCATGCATGTTAGCTCATATGTTGGTTCCCCCTATAGAAATGGATGATTATGATAGTGAAGATTTCAACAACATGAAAATTAGATGGTTTGAATAACATACCAGATACTCAGCAAATTGCAACTAAAATAATAATAGAAATGCAGGATATTTTAAAGTTTATTTAGCTCACGTGTCATAGTTTTCATTAAAATATAATGTAGATATAGGAGGAATTATGGGAAAACAGACACACTCATGTGATTAATGTAGTTTCATATTATTCAGAAAATTGTTTGGATTTAGGCTAGATATATGTACCAAAGATATTAAAGGAAAAAAATAATCTACATACAAATAGATTTATAGATGCTCTTTTTATATTGGCAAGAAAATAGAAGCTATAAAAGTACCCATCACCTGGGGCATGACTGAACAGATTTTGCTATGTGAATGTAAAAGGATATTATTTTCTGTAAATAGTGATGGAAGTGATGGTTTCAGAGAAACCTAGGAAAACTTGTATGATCTAATACAAAATAAAATGAGCATAACCAGAAGAACAATCTATACAATAATAACACTATAAATACAAACAACTTTGAAAGATTTTAGAACTCTAATCATACAATGAATGATTAATTACAATTCCAGAGAACCAATATTAAAACATTCTATCCAGCTCTTAACAGAGAGGTGATGGTCTTAGGATACAGTATAAGACATGTATTTCTTGGACATAGCTAATGAGGGAATTTATTGTGCTTGACCATATATATTTGTTTCAAGGACTCCTTCCCCCCCTTCTACTTCCCTCATCCCTGAAGGAAGGGTAGAGTGGAGGGAGAGAAAATAGATATCTTTAACTGAGGAAAAAAACTGTAGAAACTATCAGCAGTCATTGAATGTATTGAGAGCTTATACCCAGTTGAGAAGCTACCCAGTATATCCAGTCATCCATGTGTTTAAACTTGGGGAGATATGCTGAAAAATCTGTTGAATATGTAGAATGATGATTAGAAGGATTTTATTGTAACCTTTTCTGTTTTGAACAAAGATTGAATCATTTTTATGATTCAGAGTACATAAAATGAAAATATTTACTTTGAGAATAAGCCTATTTATATATTTTTGGACCTATCACAGACCACCCAAGCCTGAAGCCTAATGTTTATGCTCTTGGATTTTAAAACTAAATATGCTCATGACAGATTGGAGCTGTCTTTGTTCCATCTAAAATACTTTATGTCTAAAAAGTTATACGCAATTCCTCTCCTGCTTCCCCCTTCATTTTTTCATTAACAAACATTTATTATAGGTCTACTAGGTGCTGGGGGTGCAGAGACAGAAATGAAGAATCCTTCCTTTTGAGGAATTTATATTCTGTTAGGGAAAATACCATATAAAATAACTATATAAAACAAGCACATCTCTTATTTTTTAAATTTTTATTCCTTTTCTATCAAAAAAAATTGTTACATAATGTCACAGACCGAAATGTTATAGATTTTTTAACAATGATGTAGAAAACGTATGTTTGTCAGACAGTTATATTGATCTCTAGTAATTCATTGTGGAGTAATTTCATAGTAAATTATAATAAAACTCTTTGTATGTTTATATATGATATGTGATTTTATTTCTTTCTGAACATACCATTTGAACTTATAGATCTTTGAGTTCTAACAATTTGAAGGAGTTACCATCTTTTTCAGATCCATCATTTTAACAATAATATGCAATATAATTTCTTTTTTTTATTAAAGCTTTTTATTTGCAAAACATATGTATGGGTAATTTTTCAACATTGACCCTTGCAAAGCTTTCCGTTACAAATTTCCCCCCCTAATCCCCACCTCTCCCCTTTATGGCAGGAAGTCCACTACATGTTAATTATGTTAAAATACTTGACAAGTCGAATATATGTATGCATATTTCCACACTTATCTGTGCAAGAAAAATCGTGTCTACAAGAAGAAAAAAAAAAAACATGAGAAAGGAAAAATGCAAGCAAACATCAGTAGAGAACATGAAAATGTTATGTTGTGATCCACATTTCATATCCCTCTCTCTGGGTGTATATGGCTTTCTTCACTGAACAATTGGAACTGGTTTGAAACATTTCATTTTTGAAGAGGCCATGTCCGTCAGAATTGATAATGTGATGTAATTTCTTAATCTACCCCAGAAATGTGAATATTTAAACTAATTTTATTGTTTTTTTAAACTAATACAACACATACAGTCCTATATAGATGCCAAGTACTTTATGTGCATTGTCTTTATTTTATCTGCAAAACAACCCAGATCATGTAAGTATTATTATATTAATTTAAAGAGATGGGGAAACAAGCTGAAGGGTTTACACTTGTCTCATAGATAGTACAGATAGTAAGTGGCAGAATGAGTAAATCAGAACTTTCCCCCCCTAATTTTTAAGTACAGTGTTAACTTTTACAGAATCATAGTGCCTTTCCTAGTAGTTTCAAATACTAAATGTATAGCCATCTGGGGAAAGGCACAAGATATGTCTCTTGTTCTATTCCTTTTCTTTCCAAGGGCATAAGCTGTGTTGATAGTGAATGTCACATATAAATAAACAAATAAATAGAAATAAGATAAATATAATAATAATATAATGATATATGTGTAAAAATTATAGTTTTATAAGAATCAGCCTACCAAGGGCATGGTCAGGACCTAAATGACTTAATAGTATAAAACATTCTTTTTTTTTTTTAAAGGAAGAATTTAATAAATGAAGAGATAATCATTGTTCCTCCTTGCGCTATGACCCCTCAAATAATAATAATATCTGAATTAATTTTCCAGCCTAGTACTCTACCAAACTGCCAACATATTTGTAATTCAGTTCTTCAAACATCTGACATTTAGTCAGTATAGTCCCCCAACAATGGTAGACTGAGTCTTCTGTAACCTCTTTATGTTGAATTGTTATGTTTACTTAAAACAAAATTTTGACATCCCCTTATTTATTTCTGTATCTATGCCCAGAATATCAAAACTGAAAGAAAATCTGTCTATTACTTATCTTCATAAAATTGTGGACTGACATAGCTATGCCTTTCCTACTTTTTTTAAGAACAATGCATTTGTATAGAATTTAGACTTTACAAAATGCATTGATGTGTACTATCTCAACTACACAGTAAATTAGAGCAATAGATGTAGGTAAATTAACTGCATATAGGGAAGTTAAGAGGCTATGCAATAATTAATCTGAAGAAAATTTGGGGGGGTTGGTAGACTGTTCCAGATTCAACATGAGTCATGCAGTGCTTCTTGGCAGCCAAAAAAACTAATGTGATATTCAGATGCACTAAGAGTCAATTCTTCCAGGAATGCATTGTTTATAGTCTAGCTGTCCTCAGCTTTCATCATATCACATCTGGATTGTTGTGTTAAGTTCTAGATGCCCAATGTAAGAAGAAATATGATATACTGGACAGTTATCCAGAGGAGGAAAACTGGGGTGGTGAAGACCTTGAGTAAATGCCATATGAAAATCAATTGAAAGAACATTCTTTAGCCTGGAGAAGGCTCAAGGACTTCAAGTATTTAAAGAGATGTTACCTCCAAGAGGAATTAGACTTGCCTTTTTCTTTCTTCTGATTTCTTTCCTATTAACTTTAAATATACCCATGTCTCCCCTATTTCCAGAAAACTTGTACTTGATCTATCTATTCTCATTAACGATTGTCCTGTATCTTGCCTTTCTTTTACAATTAAACTCTTTAAGGTCATTGACAAGAGGAGTTCTCTATCAGTTCCAGGAGCAAATAAAAAATCCTGTTTGACTGTCATATTATCCTACAGTTCCATTCTTTTTGTAATTTATTCCTTTCCCCATAATAATGAACACAGCAATGGCCTCCTTGCTGTTCCATGCACAAGACACTTCAAGTGTTCATATCCTATCTTTTGAACTCTCTCCCTGCTTATTTTCACTTTTTGGCTTCCCTGACTTCCTTTAAGTCTCAGCCAAAAGTCTTATATCCTACAAGAAGCCTTTTCTAGCCCCTTAGTGCTTTCTGTCTGAGATTTTTTCTAATTTTCCTTGTATATATCTTTTTTTTGTACATAATTGTTTGTATATTTTCTCCTTCAGAACAGGTATGGTTTTTGTTTTTATATGCTGAGCACTTAGCCTGGTGACTGGCACATTTTAGTTACTTAAGTGCTTTTTAACTTGACTAAGCTTCATTAACTTAATTGGATGGGTAGCAGAACATTTTTCAAATTAAAAAAAAAAAAGTTGGTTGATGGTTGAAAATAATTAAACTTGAAAATTAATGAATAACCTACATGTGTATTTACAGTGTCTTTTGGTTTTGTTTGTGTTGTCTGAGCACCATAGTTGAATTTTTTTTTTGGTTCAATAAAATTTTAAATATAAAGTAAGTATTCATGTATTATTACCATTATTAAAAAAGCAAAGTATTAGAAATAGTTCTGTATGAAATCAGATAAATTTCAATAATTTCATTTAAGATAGGGTGGGAGGATGTATAATGATAGTACTAATAAAAGTCCTATGATTTAATATATTATTTTATTTTTAGAAAATTGTTACTTTATTTTTAACCCACACTGCCATATCAGTTCATCATCAGAGTGTGTACAATCTTAAGTGTCTTAAGATCCCAACAAATAATTAGAATTTGTACCAATGAGGCAACCTTCGGGAGAGTGATTGGAGAGCAAAGTTTATGACCTTAAAAGGTCAAGGATATTGTGTGCACTATGTGAAAATTGTGGATTTAACAGAAGATTCCATTCTTTCTCTTTTTTTCCTATTGAAATTTCTCTCATGCAGTACAAATTGTAAGCCTTGTTTACGAGTGATGTTAATGTTCCTTCCATGCTTTGTTTGTTTTGCTGCTTCTAGGTTCAGATTAGAGCTTTTTGAGGGTAGAATTCAGTCAGAACTGATTTATTTTGTGTATCTAAACAGGATTCCAGCTGTTTGAGGTTTTTCTTTCTCTGAAGTCTTGAGTTTCAGATAGCATCTAGAGTGGCAAGCCAATGGCCTTTAAGATTCCCATTTAGAAGAGTATTTTAAGGTTTTAAAACTCCTTTGTTTCTGTTTTTTCATAGTAGTATAGACAGTTCAACTTCACACAGTATTTTAACAATGACCATTTATAACTTAATTTGATATTCTGTGTTAGGACTAAAATATTACAAAAGTACATGTTTTCCTAACAAGGTTTACATAGTACTGTTTTTAAAGTAAAAATAAAATGTGACTTTTTCTCTTAAAAATTACATGTAGCTACATATATGGGTAGCAAGTTTTCACATTTACTAGGGCAATCAATTTAATAACATTGTGCTCTGCCACTCCAGAAAAAATCTTGAAATATCTGACAAAAGAATGTGCCCTTGGTGCTCTTATTCCAAAATTACAACCTCTGTTGACATGAAGAAAGATCCTATTCATATATCCACACTGTCACCTCTTAAGTCTTGCCATGAATCCTTGCCTTGTTCTTATATTCACCCAAATGTGAAAATTTCACATTGTAGCAATTCTGGCCCATATTTTTCCTTAAGTCTCTGCTTTTTGTTATTATTATTGTCAATCTGTTTTTTTTAAGGCCGTGAATTTCAGAATTTGGGGAAGGGTTAACATTTTCCCCAAATCCTTCTGTTCAGATAGATATAGGCCCTCATTTTCCTCAGACCCCATGTTTATCTTGGCTGGGCCCTGTGATTCGTATTTGAAAAGTAGCCGGTCTGTTTTGGTTTCATTTCTATATGTGCTTAAAGGAACATTTATGAAAATGCCCAGATAGTTTCTGTTTTCTGAATCATATAGGATATTTACCATTATCAGGTTATTTAATAGTTTTGTTAGAAGTTAAGTTTCTGTTTTGAATGCCCCAAACAAAAAATACTTTTTACAATTATACACCACCACTTTTCACCAATTAAGTCACATTTGGCCATAGAATGAGTGATTTTTGTTTGATGGTTTGTTGATTAGGATAATAGACTTAGAAGTGACTCATACAGATCATCTAGTCTATTCTCTTCCCTCCATCATTTTACAGATAAGAAAATTGAGGTTTATGGCAAGACACTGACTTTCCAAAGATCAGAACTGAGTGAGTAACAGAATTTGGATATAATTGAAGTCCAGCACTCTTTGCACTGTATCAAATCTTTCTATTTCAATGAAGGAAAAAAGTTCAATCTTCTTTGTCACTAACTGTGTAAAATACTTATACCTTCAGGGGTATATATATATATATATAGGTATATAGGCCTCAGGGCTTATATTTCTCCATGTAAAAGAAAAGTATGAACTATAAGATTTCTAATGTCCCTTTAAACTCTAAAGTTATGATTCTTTAATTTCTTAATTCTTTCATAGGTAGTTGACCTTTATATGATACTTTAAAGTTTGCAAAAGACTTTGCAAACCCAGGATTGATATGAAGATAAAATTATTTAATTTGCAAATATTAAATAATTTTATCTTCATATCAATCCTGGGAGTGCTATTATTATCCCCATTTTCTCAGATGAGGAAACTGAGACAGACATGTTAAGTGATTTTCCTAGGATCACACAGATAATTAAATGTCTGAGGCCAGATTTAAACTTAGGATTTCCTGACTGCAGGTCTAGCTCTCTATCCACTATCACCCAGCATTTTTTTATTGCTAAATCCTCAAAGTATGCCTCCATTTCTTTTTCACCAACTCTTACCTTGAACCTGTATAGTGTGACTTCTGCCTTTTATCAGTCTGCTAATAAAACTTTAAATCCAAACCCTAGAGGTTATCTAATCTTTCCTAAGTCTAGAGAAATTAATTAAGTGATTTATCTGGAATCATCTAAATAGTAAATAGCAGATCTGGGATTTTGACCCAGATCTTTTAACTTCAAATCCAGGAATTATTTCTACTATATCACAATTCTTTTTTTCAGGTCTCCCTTCCCCAGCACTAATGATGGTTAGGATCCTTTCATGCCTCATTCTTTTAGACAATCTTATGACTATTTATTTTAAATTATGAATCCTAGAAAATATCTTATAAAATGCAAATCACATTTGCAAGCTTGAATTTTTTATCTCTTGAGGTCATGGGTCGAGGAGAGAACTCTTCAAACACCTGAAAAATACGTCAAAGTGATTTAAAGAATTCCATAAATTATAGGAAGCATGGAGTATTAGGTCATTTAATTCAACCTTTGTCATAAATTTGATTTCCCTCCCCTAAGTCAGTGTTTACTAAATGCTAGTTTCCAGGCTAGGATTAGGGAATGCAGCACTCTAGGGACCTCTCATTGCCCAAACTAGAAACGTTAAAGGGACTTCCAGGTCAAACAGCAGCTGGAGAATATGGATGGAGCCATTCTGTTGAATGCTTGGCTTCCCCCTCCCTTGTTCTCTTGGGGCCCTAGCTGTACCCTTCTGCAAGCTGTTCATCTAACTGGTATGTAGAGCAAGGAAAGGTTGTTTCAAATCATTGCCTCATGAAATCTTTGGGGGGGTCAAGTCAAAGTCTTGAAGATTGGAGTTTACCTGAATGCTCTGGACATTGTCTCCAAAGCTTTTCACTCTACTTTTTTGCTATTTTTTTTCCTTCTCTCCTGTCTCTAGTAATTATATTTCTCAGATTTTACTTATAAGTCTCAGCTACCCTTACTGTCTTTTTTCCTACTGTGTAAAGGCAAAAATGTACCTCAATACTCTTTGTGCTTCAGAATTCTTTGTCAGAGATTGTGAGCTGGCTTCAATGTGTGATAAATAGAAACAGTGAATGAACTTTTGAGAAATAAACACCATATTTTCAGCCCAGTATCCTTAGAATAAAGTATGCTGGGCAAGAAATATACAAAATATGGATTGTATGTACTCTGGTGTCTAAGAAGCTGTTTTTCCCCCAAAGTCTCCAAGAGGCATCTGTTATATTTCAAGAGCAAATAACTTCTAACCTCTCTCCTTTTTTTTGGATCTCTTCAAATGAATGAATCTTTGGGGAGTTTCTTGTCTCAATGCTGAAGCCACTACAGAATACAGTCATAAATAAAACGTACCATAGCAAGTGTTATTTTTACTGTGTAACTTGATTGCAAAGAAGTAATGGAAATAATGCTATTGCTATATTCTTGTGTTTTGTTTGACATTAGTGATATTTTGTGATTTCATTTGACTGTCTAACTTGCCTCCTGAAATTACCTCTCTGAAATATGAATTCCTATTTTTATGTCCTGCCCCAAAGCAAACCCTCAAAAACAAAACAAAACAAAACAAACTAAAAAAATGAGAAAGTCGAATACCAGCTCATATGTTTAAATTATTATAGCTATAACAGGCTTGTTGAGGCTAAGGCTTGCCTGTCAGATTCTCAGAACATATGGTTATACAATGCTTAAGGAAAAGGATACTAACTGTAGGGATTTGGGTTGTTGGATTTTGATAAATGCTTCCAAAAATAGGCAACCAGAGCACGGAAGGTCTATCAACATTCATCTGGCAAGATAATAAAAATCATGAAAATATAGTCCACACGTGCAAAGTCGTTGGAAGACAAATTATATTTTTCAACTACTTATAATTTCAGAAGAAGAGAAGCTAAACTATTTGTAGTTTAAAGTTATTTCCTCCTAGTTTTCCCCAATGCAAAAACTCAAATATTTTGGCATTTAAGATGTGATTCTTCTAGAATATTTCTACAAACTTCAGTATTTTTTATTAATCATTCTCCTATATCACCTTTATTCACTTCTATTTCCCTTCTTCAATGTGCTTCCTACTTTAAAATCAATCCTCTCCCTGTAAAGAAAAACTTCAGAGCTCCTTCTATTTTTCTCTCAAATTACAATCTTCTCTATGCTTCCCATTTCTCTACCAAACTTTTAGAAAGAGTTTATATTTGCTGCCTCAACTTCCATATTGCCCATTCTTTCCCTAATCTCTTGCAGCCTGGCTTTAATACATACCAGTGCATTAAAATATCTCTTTCAGAAGTTACTAAGTATGCAGGTTCTTTGCAGTGGCAATGCAGTAGCTTCCTACTTGTGGAAAAGTGAGACAAACCACCGTCTTTCCCATACCTACTTCTGACATTCTGATGTCCTGGCTTTGGAACTAATGCACTGGCTTCCTCTAATATCCCCTCTCTGATCACGACAGGGAATGTGCTGGAAAGTTCTTTCCTAGGACTCTGAAAATTTACTATAATTTCCACAAATTTGTGAAGTAATGGTTTTCTTACCATTTTATCCAGGGGACATTTTTTGTACCTTTTGACACTATTCACCACCCTATTCCCATCTCCTCTCTGGGATTTAGTGGCGTTACACCCCATTGTGAATTCCCCCATTAAAGGGAGAGCTCCTTGAGGACAGGGACTGTTTTTACTTTTCTTTGTATCTCTAGAACCTGACGTATTGTAGACATTAATAAATGCTTCTTGACTTGACTTTGTACTTCTGTTTCTTCCATTATCTCAACTTTCTCTTTCTACTTAGTAATTGTAGGTGGGGCCTAAGGTTCTGTCTTTAAACCCCTCTTTACTCTTTACATTGATGAATTTATCTGTTCCCATGGTTTCATTTGTCACTGTCCAAATCTAGGTTTCCAGTCCTAATCTCTACCCTGAGCTACATTAATATATGTTCAGGTGCTTAATGATATCTCTATCTGGATTCCCAGTGGAATTTGAAAGTCCACATTTCCAAAAAAATTCCCGCTTTCCCAACTCTCCAAAAATTAATTCTTTCCCATAAATTTTGCTGCTACTACAGCAAAATTTTTTAACACTGAGTTAAATTTTGTTTAAAATTTCAAATCTTTGAGTCATATCTGTCTCTTTCTTCCTTTTCAATTTCCATGTCCAATTGGTAGCCAAAGTTCATAAATTCTACTCAGTATTATTTCATGTTTCTGTCCTATCTTCTGTCTTTGTCACCATAGTCCAGTTGTTCCTTACCTCTTGTGTGGGCTTTTATATAGACATCTGGCTCATTTCCCTGTCTACATTCTTTCTGCCTCCCTACTATATATATATATATATCCTCTGGCTATTCGTACAGAAGTCAGCATATTTTTTTCTTTGTGTAGGAGTCTGACAATCACTCTTTTGCTTAAGCATCTTCATTAGTTTTTCATAGCATGTTGATATTCTTAAATGAATATGTGATCTCATGAGTACAAATCATGGCTCCACCAACTATTAAAGTTTTGCTGATTAACAACACTGTTCCTGCTTTTCATCCTACGTAATTATTATTTTTTTTTCTGTAAAATTTCTACAAAAGCAATCTGGCCAGTTCATTATATGCCTTCCTCAGGCATATTTGTTATCTTGAAAGTACCATTGACATTGAACTGTCAAAAATAGATTAAAAGAATCAGTATTTAAATAACATTTTAAAGTTTGTAAAGAGCTCTCTGAAGGAGAAAGAGGTATTTATTAAACATCTGTTATGTGCTAGGCTATGTATTAAGACAAAATGTTATCTCATTTGAACTTTTCAGCGATCTCAGAGATAAGTGCTGTTGCTAATTTTACATTTGAGGAAACTTTGGCATATAGTCAGATTTGAATTCAGGTCTTCCTGACTTTTAATCTAGTTCTCTATCCACTGAACTATCTAGCTACATTTCTATAAAATGACATAAGATACATATATTTACTGCTCATATAAATGTATGTATTTGTTTCTGTGCACACACACAGACACATTATTGTTGTTGAATCATTCAGTAGTGTTCAACTTTTCATGACCCTACACTGTCCTTGAGGTTTTCTTGGCAAAGACACTGGAGGGGTTTGTTCTTTTCTTCTTCAGTGGATTAAAGCAAGCAGAAGTTAAGTAATTTACTCAGGGTCATCCTGCTAGTGAATGTTTAATTCTGAATTTGAACTCGGGTCTTCCTGACTCCAAGTCCAGCTCTTTATTTGCTGAGCTGCCTCCTATATAAACATTTAATACTATATATGTATATATATATATATATAATATATATATATATATACGTATTACATTTGTACTTCATAACAACCCCTGTGAAATAGGAATTGAAAATATAATTATGTGTATTTTACAAATGAGGCAACTGAAACCCACTGAGTTTAAGTGGCATACACATAATCAGGTAATCAGTCATTAAGCATTTACTGTGTGCTTAGGTACCATGCTAGGGATTCAAAGAAAGATGTGAATGGAATAAACAACTTGCAAACAACTCTGCATTTGAATGAGAGGGGTGTGTGTGTGTAGACAGATTGATACATACATACATATAAAAGGAGTTAATCTCAGAGAAATAGTAACAGTTAAAATAATGAAAAAGGCTTCTAGCAAAAGGAAACAGAAGAAGGAGAGCATTCCTGGCATAGAGGATAGCCAGGAAAATATTATGGATTGAGGAGATGGCATATCAGAGACATTGAGAAGATCCATGTTGATGGATCAGAGAATGTGGAAGAGAATAAAGTGTAAGAAAACTAGAAACCACTGGAATTTATTTAGTTGGGAGGTCATGTGGTAAGACGTGCTTTATAGTATAGATTATTTTGGTAGCTAACTGGAAGATAGACTGGAATTGGGAGAGATTTTGAGGCAAGGTGACCAATGAGAAGGCTGTGATTGGCAAGGCACAAAGCAATGAGGACATGTAATGAGGGTGGTTGCTATGTGATGAAATGAAGGAAAAATATAAGAGTCAAGGATGACACCAAAGTTTTGAGGCTGGGAAATTGAGAGAATTTGGGAGAATGATGTTGTCCTTGCCAATATTAGGGAAGTTTTTGGAAGATGGGAAGATTTGGGGGAGATGAGTTCTATTTGATTATGTTGAGTTTTAGATGTCTTTAGGACATGAAA
>JAJPUD010000846.1:404849-426584 GCA_023553655.1 Myrmecobius fasciatus | reverse complement strand
CTTTAGGACATGAAATTTGAGACAGTTTGTTATTCAAGAGTAGAAATCAAGATAGAGGTTAGGACTTGATAAGTAGATCTGAAAATCATTTTCATAGAAATGATAATTAACTGATGGGAACTTATTGAAATCAACAATTGAGGTAGTATATAGAGAAGATGGCTTGGAACAGAATCTGAGGAGACACCTGTAATTTATAACCTGTGAGAAGATTCATCAAAGGAGATTGAGGAGTTGTTCTGGTTAGGACAAGGACTGAGCAGCGTCATGAAAACAGAAGACAATATCCAGAAAGAAGGTGATTGACTTTGTCAAAGGCTGCAGAGAAACCAAGGATGAAGATTGAGAAAAGGCCATTAAATTTGACAGTTAAGAGATGTTATTAACTTTGGACAGAATAGTTTTAGTTATATCAGGGGTGGAGAACCTTTTTTCTGCCAAGGACTATTTGAATATTTATAACATTCACAGGCCATATAAAATTATCAACTTGTAGAACTCAAGCAATGGGAGGTTGTTGCATCTCACATCAAAGTTAAATAATGAGATCAGAAGCCATGCTGCAGAAAGTTTGTATAACAGAGTTAAAGAGAAATTGAAGGTCCTAATTGAGATATAAGACAATAGTTAGTGAGAATGGTCTAAGCAAATGATTGTGTGTGTTTGTGTGTGTTTTCACATGCACATACTATGCAAAGTGATAAGAATACATTTATTTAAATTGAAACATATACGCACCCCTTTACCTAAAAATAGCAATAGCAATTTGCTAATGGTGTAGTTGAATTCTAGTGTAGTTATCTAAGATTAATTGATGTATTACTATTACTCTATTACTCTGGGTAATTTGCTTTCAAGAATGGCACAGAGACAGGTAACAATATAAGAATTCCATTTTCTGCATCAATTTAACCTCTCAAAATGTGGAGAATCCACATGGTGCAGTTGATAAGAGTACTGGACCTGGAACCAAGAGGACCTGAATTCAAATTATACCTCAGAGACCTATTTCTGTGTGACCTTGAGAAAAACAATTAAATGGAATATATCACACTTTTGATTTGCTTTCTTCATCTGTAAAATGGGAATAATAATAATAGCTTCTACTTCAGAGGGTTGTTGTGGAGATTAGTGGAGATAACACCTTATATATAAGGAGATGAAAAAAGGTTGGAAGATTCTGTTTTGTGAAGGTATTTAAATGTCTGAGTTTATATATATATAATCACAGGGGAAACAGGGGGGCACTAAAATTTATTGAGAAGTGGCATAATCACTGCTTTAGAAAAATCAACATGGTGTGGCTCCATGGAAGATGGATTAAGGCAGAGAGGTCAAATTCAGTTCAACAAATTGTGTCATGACAACTATCAAGTATTTGGGGAGAAACAAAATGTATATAATGTGTGCTCTCTCATGGAACATAAAATCTAATAAACATTTTGGTAGATACATGGATAGCTAGAGTTCACAATAATAA
This sequence comes from Myrmecobius fasciatus, assembly GCA_023553655.1. Taxonomy (NCBI): domain Eukaryota; kingdom Metazoa; phylum Chordata; class Mammalia; order Dasyuromorphia; family Myrmecobiidae; genus Myrmecobius; species Myrmecobius fasciatus. The sequence goes on along the minus strand of JAJPUD010000846.1, from coordinate 425,104 downwards.
TACATGAGCAGTACTCTTGAAAATTGCAAAGCATCATGCCTTGTGAGATTGAAAGGATGAGGGGCAGCTAGGTGGCGCAGTGGATAGAGCACCAGCCCTGAAGTAAGGAGAACCTGAGTTCAAATCTGGTCTCAAACACATAACAGCTGTGTGACCCTGGGCAAGTCACTTAACCCCAATTGCCTTAGCAAAAAAAAAAAAAAGAGAGAGAGAGAGAGATTGAAAGGATGAAATGCTATCATCTCATTGGCTAAAGGAAGACTTTATGGATGGGGAGATAATGAATAAAAGTTTTGAGGACTTCATAGTGTTTATGGGGATTATGAGTTATAACTGGATCTATGAACTAAGAAAATTAATCTAGCAGGCAATGAAGAATGTATTGATAGAAAGGAAGTCAAAGCAGAGTCATATTTTAAAGGGTTTCATTTGAGCCAGATGAGAGGTAGTAAGTTCTTTTTGCTAAGAGGATTTCACAGAGGTTAGAGAAATGATGGATTTGAATGATACTGCAGAATGATTGGTTAATAGAAAGGAGGAAAGGAAAAGAGTGTTGTGGTTTTAAATATGGAAGACCAGATAAGTTAGCATTGCTTACAGAAATAGTGAAGTCATATGAATATCATATTTGGTAAAAATAATAATAACAATAATAATCTTGGTTTTGAGTTGGTTGAATTAATAATGCTGAACTGACATCTTTATTAGAGGTGGTGGTGTTTGTTGTTGAGTCATTTCAGTTGTATTTGATTCCTGTATTTGATAGCATTTTGGCAAAGATACTGGAATGACTTGCCATTTCCTTCTTCAACTCATTTTACAGATGAAGAAACTGAAGCACACAGGGTTAAGGCACTTTTCCAGAGTCACACAGCTAGTAAGTATTTAAGGCTGAATTTGAACTCAGATCTTTCTGACTGTAGGCCTGGCTTTTACCCACTGAGCCACATAGCTGCTTATAATAAATTGGAAAAGCTGGTGTATAAACTAGAATAGAAGCATGGCTCTGATATGACAGGTTCCTAAAGGATACAAGCAAAGGAAATCAGAATAGGGGTTACAAGAGAGGGAGGAGATGAAGCCAAAGAGGTGATTTCTCTCTGAAGCCAAGAAAGAGAGAGGAGATGTGGTCTGCTTGTTGCATAGCTATCAAATAGGATGAGGATAAAGGAAAACAAACAAACAAAAAACTAGTGGATTTACCTTAATAGTCCTTGATCTTAGAGGAAGTTTTTCAGTGGAATAGCCTAAATGGATATCAGGTTGTAAAGCATTGGATAGAGAGTAAGTAGTACCGTAGTAGAGGCAACATATAACAAACTTTTCTCCAAAGGTTTGACCATGAAAGGGAGAAGAGAAATGGAATGGTAGCTTAATATAATAGAAGGGTTAAGGAAGGATTTTTTGGGTCTGAGAAGATCTGAGCATGTTTGTATGTAATTGGAAAGAATCTATTTGATAGGATGGATTTAAGAAACATGAAAGAAAGATGATGATGTTGGAGCAAGTCCTAGAGCAAGTATAAAGGGATGGGATCCAAAATTCAGGTTGAAAAATTAAACTTGACAAGGAATAAAGATGTGTTTTTTTTTTTTTTTTTTCTCAGAGACCTAATGAAAACAACAATGATTTGGAATACTGGGAGTATAAATTTACATGTAATTTTTTCTTTGTAGTCTTAATCACAGCTGTTTCTTGCTAAATTTTTCTACCCCTAAAGAATGTTAAATCACACAGAGACAATATGCAGAACTACTATCTTGAGAATGATTATCATTTTGTCCAAATGTCCACTCAATTTCACTGCCTTCTACATGTGAATTCACTCCACACTGCCATTCATTTGCCTCCAGTCAAGCCTGGTTGAATGAGGTTGCTGTCTTAAAACTTTTGAGAAATCAAAAGTAGCATCTTTCATTGGAAAGATTTGAGTGCTTCAGTATTATTGTAGATAGCTATATCTCTTTGTAAATTTTCTACAAATATTAGTACAGAGGAAGAAAAATTAAATTACATTAAAAATAATCACTGGACTACCTTATTGATATTGCTATATAGATATAGTAGATTAAAAACAAATTTGTTTAGTGCTTTGCTATGTAAATTATTATTTTTTCACTTAAAAATAAGCTTCATTTTAAAAACTATCCAAAATAAACACATAATTATTATGGCATACACATAATTTCCATCTTCCTCCCAAATCAAAATAGATTTACATATAAATGCTTATTATTAATGAAAATATTAGGATTAAGTTCTGAGTTTAACTACACATATACAAAGCTACATATGCAATGTGGGTAATTCTATTCCTGAAACTAAGAAAAGTTTTTATAATTTAACAGGCTTAAACTGAACAACTGAAGCTTATTGTGAGAACCATTAGCAGATGGTGGGATTTTTAGGAATAAAAATGGAATTGTGCTATACATTTCCTTTAGAAGTACGAATAAGTCCATTTGATCCTTAGCAGATATGTGCTTGGCCTTTAAGTGTTTATTGTTAGAGACTTTAGTAATGTACAGATAGTGCCAGCTAAACACATGAGATACTTCTTAGTTCCTTGAAGATTAGCTATTCAAAGCTCCACGAAACCACATGTTGCAGAAGAAGGGAACCTTGTTCAGGCCATTGCAGTTCAACTATTTAATGAGCCTGTCTTTGTGGAAGACACTGTACTGGAGATACAAAGACCAAAAAATACAACAGTGCCTTCAAGTGGCTTCTGTTCTTTTGGGGAGATGGGAGAATACAACATTGAGTGGCAAATAGGAAGTATGTACAAATTTACTTTGGGTTGTGAAGATCCTCAAAGACTTTCCTGAGGAGATGAAACCTGAGCAGAGATGTGGGGGCAATTCTCTGAGGAAGAGGTGGGAAAGAAGAACATGCTGGCAGAAAATTGGCATGGAGGAAGAAAAGGGAATGTTAGGCAAAGGGAAATCAGTCAGATTGGGAAAGACTTTAAATGCCAACTAAACAGGTATTTGATTCAACAAGGTTAGACTCCCCTTTACTTTAAAAGGATTTTCATAGCTATGTGGAAGATGGATTTGAGGGGAGTCTCAAGGCTGTTACAATAATCCTGACTGATCATGATGAAGGCTGGATGTTGGAGTAGCAGCCATGTAATGGAGAGAAGAGGACAGAAAAGAGGAGACTAATAGAGTTGGCATCTGAGTAAATAAATAGTGAGCTTGAAGAAGTAGGAAGAGCTAAGAATTTGTATTTATTTTGCATTACTATTTATTTATCTGTGTATATAATATTGATTCCATCCTATGTATTTCTTCACCTTTTCCAAAAATTCTCCTCACTCTCTGCCTCATTCCTTTCTGACTCATCAAAAAGAAACTTCTCTCTACAAAGTTATTAGTGAATTCTTTAATCATCAGTCTGATGGTATTTTCTCAGTTGTAATCCTTTCTATACCTGTCTTTTGTATTTCACATTGAAGATTACCATTTTCACCTGTATACTCTCTCAATTTACCTTCTACCTGTCTGAATAACTTTTTTTATAGTCTCATTTGTTGGCTTATTATGCTCTACAATATGGTTCTTAACTGTGGGTCTTCCCTAAAGTTTTTTCTTAAGCTCTCTTTTCTATCTATACTCTCTCTCTTATTCATCTCATCAGTTCTTAAAGGTTTAACTATTAACCTCTATGTCCCTGTCTCCCATATTTTTATATCCTAAGTTTTAGTCTGTAATACCAATTGTCTTTATAGATTTAGGACATTTTGGAATACCAAGGTCCGGTAGAGGAGAAGATGACAATCTGGATGATGGTAGACGAAAAATCCAAAGGGATACATGGTTGGAGCAGGTCCCTAATCATGGTCTTAGTGTTTGGGAAAAAATGTCTTGTGTCCAGGAAAAAGCCCTGGTTCCCATGCTGGATAGGATTGGTGATTCTGTAGACATCCCTTTCATTTTCTGTTTCCTAAATCAAACATTTGGGATGTGGATCTAATTTTAGTGTTTCTATTTAAAATTAAAGAGCAATAGTACTTGTGAGCACTGTTAGCAATTGCAGCAAAAGCATAGTAGACAGAGAACAGGAAGCCAGCAAACTTTTTGGGAGGAAGGACACCCACAAAATGAAGAACAGTCAGGGAGGATGGATACAGGACCATCCATTGGGTTCCTGAATGTCCAACCAAGACAAGAAGCACAGAGCAGGAAGATTGGAGCTGACATTTAAAGTTGATGTTCACATGTGATATGGGCTTAATTCAGGGGTGAAGTGAAGGTTGGTTGCTACTCAAACACTGAAGGTCTTATTCTAACAAGTACCTTGGGTTCTTGTAATTTGGTGTGTCAGAAATGCTACAGTATTTCTTACATTATTAAACATTTCAAACTGAATGCCAGACTCTGCAAATCCAAAACTGAACTGATCATTCCCTTGGAAACTTTACCTTCTTTCAAGCTTCTGTATTTTTGTGGAAAGTTTCACTATCTTTGCAGTCTCCCAGATGTATAATCTCAGTATTATCCTTGTCTCCTTAGTCTCCCTCATCCCATTTGATATTCATTTGTCATCCTGTCATTTTTACTTTCACATGTCTCACACCTGACCTTTGTTGTCATTGTAGTCCAAATCCTTATCTCCACTCATCTGATTATTGCAATAGTTTCCTAATTGTTCTCCCTGTGTAATTTCTCACTACTCTGGTCCATCTCGTAAATTCCCCTCTAGACAATTTTCCTTTATCAGTTGTAAGACCATGTAACTCCCATAGTCCATTGACTCCCTTCTCTCTTCAGCTGATAAAGAACTATACAACCTGATCCCACCCTGTTTTTCCTGCCTTATTGAACAGTGCTTTTTATCCTACAGTTTGTGATTTAGCTAACATGGTTTTTCAAATGTTTCTTAGAAGAGAAATTCCATCTGTAATGTCTGTCCTTTACATTCCCATTTCATATGCCTTTTTCTTTACTTCTGTCTTAATGAATACCTGAATTCTTTTTAACGTGGAACATCATCTTCTGCAAGAAGTCTTTTCTGATTCATGTAACTACAAATGTTCTACCTCAAAAACTGTCTCATTTAACTTCTTTTGTATATATTTGTATTAAACTTTAAATTTTCTTACATAAACTTATTTTTTTACATTTACTTGTTGACTTGTCTATTAGATTGTGAGCTCCTTGTGAGTAAGGATCATTTGTTGTTTATACTTCTCATTCCTAGCACACAGTAGATACTTAATACTTGTATATTGATTAATTTGTATCCCATTTGCCTAGCATACTGGATTTCCTCAATAAATACTTGTTAATTTGACTTGAATTGATATCATGTTTTTGGTGTTGATGAATTTGGATGATGAAAGCATAATGGTGCACTCAGCAGAAAAAGGAAAACTAGGAAGAGATTTATTTAGGTTGAAAGTAAAATATATGTATATATTGAACTTGATTGGTCTGTAAAACATTCAGGTGGAATTGTACAGCAATTACTTAGTGATAACTTGGATAAATGAAAGTTGGTATGTAAACTTAGAGCAATATATTTAATTGGATCCCTGGAAGTTGATGAGATCATCTAGAGAGATAAGAAAACAAAAGAGAATCTTGGGCAAAATCCTAGAAGACACATATTTACAGAGATAAATGATGAAAAGAGTGATGTTACAAATGAGAACATTAAAGCCTTGAAAGAAGGGAGGAAAGGAGAAAAAAAAAGGACTAAGTGCCTTCTGTGTATCAAGCCTTGAGCTAAATGCTTTACAAATATTATCTCATTTAATCTCCATAATAATCCTATAATTAGGGGCAGCTAGGTGGTGCAGTGGATAAAGCATCTGTCCTGATGGAGGACCCCAGTTCAAATCTGGTCTCAGTCACTTAATACTTCTTAGCTGTGTGATCCTGGGCAAGTCACTTAACCCCAATTGCCTCAGGGGGAAAAAAATCCTATAATTATCCTCATTTTACAAATGAGGAAACTGAAACAGACAGATGTTAAGTGACTTGCTCAGGGTCATACATTAGTAAGTGTCAGAGGCAGGATTTGAACTGGTCTTCCTGGCTTCTTTTAAGATTTTCTTGGCCTTAAAAGATAATTTTGAATTAAATCAGTTATGAGTCAAAATATTTTTGAAGTCTAATCTTAAGAGGAACTTACTTGACTGGGAATAATTTTTTTCAGCTTACATTCAAGGAGAAGACAATTTGCTTTTACCTGCATTTTAATTTATAATAATATTCCCAATTCATTATCTGGGAAAGACATCATCATGATTAATCTATATTTTTTAGAAAATGGTCTAAAGGTGAATTTCAATTCCTCAGCAATTAAAAACAGCTTGGAGCATGACCTTTTTCAATTTGGATTATAAAGCAAAAGCAAATCCAGCTTTTCAAAGTTTAAATAGGAATTTGATTCTGTAAGAGTGGTTACTACAATTTTACCCCCAAATGTTTCCAATTTATAATTTAGAGAACACCAGAAAATAAGTATGGTTATCAGCTAGATTTATGATCATGCTAGATTGGATGTAACTCAATTTCAGCTCTTTTTCTTGGGGTATTGAGGATAAAACCAAACACAAGGGTACTTTTATCAGGTTAATACATACCTGAATGGAAAAATTCATCAAAGTGCAAATATACTTTAACTATATTAGGAGAGACTATATCTAAAAGAACCAGATTCTGAATGCAATTCTTTTGAATATTCAATAATTCCTTTATGATGCATATCCACACCAAGTCTTAGTACTTACCTCTCTTCCTCATTTCAAAAATGAGGACAAGATTTACCCTTCTCCAGCCTTACAGAACCACTCCTTTTTCCCACAATCTGAAACCACTCACAGTGCCTCAGCAGTTACAGCTGTCAGGATTATCACTAGTTCAAGAATGTCATTTATTTATTGGATACAAGACTGGGTTCATCCTTGACAACTAGCTGGATGCTCTCTTAGTAGTGTTCCTTATTTATTATGATTATCAGCACTATATTAGCAAATTTTGTTATGACATATTCAGTGCATAGGTCATAGACCTTTTCAACTGAAAGGGACCTGAGAGGTCATTTAATTGTCACTTCATTTTAAAGATTAGGAAACTGAGGCCTGGAAAGGTTAAGTAACCTGACCTAAATGACAGAGCTTGAAATTAATTAGTACAGCTGAGAATGGACTTAAAAACTCAGTTTCCCCCTGTCCACTTTCCTTTATATTGTACCATCATACTTCTCTCCTTCATCAGATTATTTGTTGGGGCTTCAGATTTTTATGGATATTTTTCTTGAGGGGGTGAATAGAAGGAATTACTTCTTTCTCATTCATTTTTCATCAACTCTTTAATGCTAATCTCTTCTTTCTAATTTCATGGATTATAGTAAATTTAAAATAAAATAATTTGAATAAGTTTATTTTTGTTTTGTTTTGAATCCAGACAGATTTTGAATTCTCTTGATAGTTTACTTTAAAAAATAAAACAAAAAAACCCCCCAAAAATCACCCCAAACAAACAACTTTGACATGTAGGCTCATATTTTACCAAAAAACATTATTTTCTCCAACCTAGAGCCTAATAAATATATTATTCTGTTAAGTATTTATTTCAAAGCAATTGCTCTATTGATTTTATCATTTATTTTATTCCATTTTTAAAATGATGTCTTTCATAATTTCTTTTAAGTTTTCTGTTTATTTGGTACTTTTAGCATCAAAGACATTATTACAATTTTAATGTCTTATCAAAATAATAATCACATGAAATTATCATTAGCAGTTAAGTTCAGGTGTCATCCTTTGAGACCTCCTGTGTAAATTCTCAGCTCTGAACTTTTCAAGATTTCCCTTCTGTGTTTCATATTTTTTGAAAAGCAATACATCTTTTTATTTTTTGAAATGACTTAATTATGTACTTTTGAGATTCTTTTAAGAATGATTTTTTAGAGTATTGACATTTAAAGTAAGATTTGTGTCTTATTTGCTAATTTTAGATATTTTAGGTAAATTTGAAAATTGACTAATATATCCTACAAGAATAAACAACATTCATAGTCATTGTGCTCCTGTATATTTTTTCTTTTTGAATAAACATTTTTGTTTAATTAAGGCCTTGCTGAATGAAACTTTTAACACATGAGAATATTTGATGAGTTTGTAAAATGTTGGATTAGTAAAATTAGATTAAAATATTCCAGTAAAATTCCAGTCAATGCTCTTTAAAGCCATATGGAGCAGAATTGGTTTTGGAAATGCTGAAGTTGACTTCCTTATCTCCATTAAGTTCTCCTTTTCAGGGGGGAAAAAGTTTTAGATGCTTAAAATAAAATACATATGAATACAAAAGAAACTAATTGTATTGTACTCCACTAATCAAAAGAGTTATTTTTAAAAGTTCATTAATACCAACTAACAACTTTAGTTACTGAGGGATAGATAAGAGACATATATTATTTAAACTTGTAGAATCATTAATGTCACAGATCTAGAATTAGAAAACATCACAGAAATCCTTTAGTTCAGTTACTTCATTTTAAAGATGAGGAAGTTAGGTTAAGTTACTTGGCCAGTGTCATAAAATAATGCTAATGATGTAATGATCAGAGATAGGATTTTACCTTGGATCCTCTGATACCCTAACCAGTGCTTGGTTCTTGGAACTAATTTCTTTTTTACCACTTTAAAAAGTGAAGGGACAAAGGAATAGTGACAAGCTTACACCTGGTATTTTTTTCTCTGACTTAATACCTCATCATTTATTTATATGTACTTCATTGTTTTAAAAAAGCATTTTATATTCATTATCTCATTTGATTGTCACCACAACCTTGTGAAATATGTGCTCTGATTATCACATACTCTCTCTCTCTCTCTCTCTCTCTCTCTCTCTCTCTCTCTCTCTCTCCACCCTCTCTCTCTCTCTCTCTCTCTCTCTCTCCTCCCTCTCACTACCACTTTTCCTTATTGTTGAAGAAACTGTGGCTGGCAGAAAAGTGATCTCCCTAGGGTCATACAACTAGCAGGTGTCAGAGAAAGGAGTCAGATCCTAGTTCTTTATGATTACAGATCTAATATTGTATCCATGGTAGCATGCTAAATCTCATTTTGTCAGTATTTACAATTTTCAACTTAATTATTCATGTTCATTGAGGACAGTTGTAGTATCAGATAATTAAAATCTAAATTCCATTTAGTTGTAGTTTTGACATTTTTTCCATGAAGTTAGACATGATCTTTTGGCATTATGGGTCTTTTGTACTGTTGACTGATCTATGTACCTTTTAGTTCCTATAGTTGTGATGAGGAAAAGCTCATGGATAGTTTAGATAAAATAACAGCTCCTAAATGATCAAGTTGATTGTGTGACTTAAGTTGTTCTTATAATGTATAATGTAGGTTCTGGCAATGTCTTATAATGTTGTGATTCTTTACTAGGCTATATTTAACCTTAACAATATTATAAATACATAATATTGAAAAATCAATTTATAATTATTAATAATATCATTAACTTTCAGATAATTTTAATTATTTAGAAAAATCATTGTTGGTAAGTTTTGAAGAGAATCAGTTACAATGAGAAGAATCAATTCTTAATGTTGCCTGAATTTGACTTACTGTTCTTCAGATATCAAGTACTAAATGTTATTAAGTAACATTATGGATGAGATCTACCTACATATTAAATTATTACAACTAAAATTGACATTTCCTGATATTATAAATAACAGTAAAAAAAAATCCTGAAATTTTACTCTTAAACACTTACCATCTTAGAACTTGAGTTGAAAAAAAGCCTTAAAAAGATCACATGGTGTGATATATAAAGTAAGGATTCATGCAGCAGACGTGTATTGCAGTACTTTGGCATATATGAGCTATAACAACAAAATGCTGTTAGCATTCAAGGTACTAAGAGTTTTCTGAGGGAATTTACAGGTAAAGGAATATAATTTGAGGTACACCCTAACAATTAAGAGGATTCTTGTAATCTTGCAGTAGTGTAGCTTTGAAGTTAGACATTGGAGCATAGAATTTGTAGTGCTAAAGGGAAAAACCTGCATTCCAGGAATGCTGGCAGCCACAAAATTGAGGCTCTAACCTGGAAAATAACTTAACCACAAAATCAAATGAGCAGTTTGGACTAGATGATATATTTCAAATTATCCTAACTTTTTACTCTTTACTCCAATCTATACATTTTACAAGTAAACTGAGGTGAAATTACATACCCAAGCTTGTTAGTAACAGAGCCAGGACTAGAACCTGGGTTTTCTGACTTCCCTTCCAGTGTTGTTTTATACAGCTGTTTTAACCACATCTGAAAAAAAATAGCTTGGTTGCCTTTTAAAAGATGCACACCATCATATGTATTTTATGCCAAATTAATATAAAGTGAGAAGGGATGAGAGGCCGGCAATGTGGCTTAGTAAAAAGATTTCTGGATTTGGGGTCATGGGACCTGGGTTCAAATTCCAGATCCACTACTTATGATTACGTATGTAATCTTGAACATATCTTTGCTGCTGTCTCTTGTTTCCTCATCTGTTAGATAAGGGAATTGGACTAGACAGCCTCTCAATTCCATCATTTGATCTTAAGATTTTATAATATATCACATAAGAAGATGTTTTGAGAAAATCTGTCCTGTGGTGACAGTATAGTAAAGTATTACATTGAATAATATCTTAACTTTTGGGTAAAGATATGCAGAAACTTACATCATAGAGCAGGAGTTCTTAACTTTTGTTTTGTGAAACCTATGGATTTTTCAGAATAATGTTTTTAAATATATAAAATAGAATTACAAAGGAAACCAACTCTTATTAAAACAATTATCAAAATATTTCAAAAGAAAAAAAGTCAACAGACTCCAGGTTAAGAATCACTGCCTTAGAGCATTTTAATACTTTGTGAAATAATAAAATCTAGGTACCTTGAACTTCCATTTTATAGATTTTATATTAAGATATCTGTAGTTTCAGAAACTTAAGTTATCTAATTAAGCAATATTTACCATGTTTTGGGATATATAAAGTATATGTGTGTATATATATATATATATATATGTATATTATATATATATATATATATATATATAGAGAGAGAGAGAGAGAGAGAGAGAGAGAGAGAGAGAGAGAGAGAGAGATTTTGAAGGAATTGTCTACAAAAGTTTCTCTTATTCTTTTTTATGGAATTAAAACTACATATGCTTTCAATAATAGTTTACTAGGGACATCTACTGGGGACATGTTGTATTTTATGAATATGGGAGAAATGTTTTTGTGCTAATATTTCTCTGAGACACATTTGTCTTTTTTCCTTTCACTGTTATTTGCTCTCAAAGTATTATTTTTTGGTTAAATCTAATTTTCCCCTCTAATATTCTATTTTTTTTCCTGTTTGTAATCATGAAGTAATTAAATTGTGTTTTCATTTAAATACTATATCTCCCTTCTATTTAGTATTTAAAGATAACCTCTTTACCACCATTTCCTGTGCTTTTGTTTTATTATACTGTTTAACAGTAAAATAGTTCCATGATATTGGAGATCCTGAATATTTTTTGAACAAATGAGGACAGGAAGGAAAGCAAGGCTAGAGAGTTTAAATTAGTCTTACCAGATTCTAGCCTTGGTAGATGTTTTATGTTTTTTTGTGTGTGTTCACATTTATAAATTGAAATGTGAATTTTTTTAGTGATTAAGATAATGAGGTTTTTTTAAAGCATATTTTAAATCTTTTTTATATACAATATATTAGAATGTTATAAAACTGGTGTTGAGGAAAGACATTATTATAGCCTTTCAGGTTATGAAGCATGAGGAGAGATGCACTTTACAACATTATGCTAATAGGAAATTTAGTTTAAGTCAAATATAACTAAATCTATGGTATTAGGCATTTCATAGTGATCTTTTGCAACATAGTAAATCTTATATTTAATATCATATTTAAAAGCTTAAAATTGTACCACATCACTTATATGATCAGAAGTTAATTCTAAAGGCAGAGCTAAAGCCAAATAAGAGGTTAAAAAAAATGGTAGGAATAATTAGTTTTTTTGTTCTCTTGGACTTAGACATCTGACCCTCAATTACATTAAGGGGGCATTATGCACATGAATGGAAAGAAGAATAGCTCCCTTTGAAAGTCCTCAGACTTTCCATACATGAAGTACTTCCCACAGGGTCCTGTAAAAAGAACCAAGCCTCCATTATAATGAAATTGCAAATTCATTTGTAGATATCCTTTTTATTTTTGAAAGCTACTTTTTGATGTCCTGAACAGCAATTAAATTCATTGTTTTTAAGGTCACAAATCTGGAGTTACTTGTCAAAATCCTTTAATCAGGATTCTATAAAGATAAATTGCTATTTTTTAACAATAATTTACCAAATTATATTTTATTCCCAGATAATTTTCTAATCACCTTCCAGATTTCTGTTTTTCTATGAGTAGATTCTAACCTTCTCTCCATTCTTACACAGAAGTTAACCAGTTACTAGTTTTGACTGTGATATAGAAATCCTATCTCATTGGAAAACTGAATTTACTGTTTTTTTTTAAATGCTAATATTTCAACTTTTTAATATACATATATTTCTTAATCCTCTCCCTTTTTCTAGCCTCATCATGTGTAGCCATAGGGCATAAAATATATTCTATATGGAGTGGGTAAACTAAGTTAATTATTTTTAAATCAATTGTTTTTGCTTGATAAAATCTTAAAAATACATAGTGTGGTTTCAACCAGATAAGCATTAAGGATTAAAAAAAGAATTTCTGTGCTTACATAGATGAAATTTATTTCTAAAATGTCCTTATTTAAAAATATTTTGTTAGTAGAAAAATAATAACAGCATTTAATTTCATTGTAATTTTGATAATGTAGAAAAACTACTGAAGAAATTAATAATTAGATTTCAAATTACTTTTTGGGAAGGAAGGGAAGAGAAAAATTAGTGATTTTCATTTTGGAATATCCAACTTCTTGAAAGTAAATTAAAATGAATGTCATTATAATACCATTTGCTATAGCCATATGAGAGGAGTATACTTTCTGAAGTACTAAATAACTTTACACATCAAGTCTCATATGGTGACCTTATCTACTTGATCTTCTGGGGCTGGCCTGCTTTCAAAGGGAAAAAATATACTTTTAATATAGCTTTATAAAATCAATATCCTTTGTCAGATTTCATCACCCAGATTTTGGCTTAGGAAAGACCCCAATCATTATATTATAATGAGGCTATAGTATAACTAGAATGCTGCCTTATAAAAGAGGTTTCTGATTTGCTAAAATAATAGTTTGAATCAACCTTGTGGAATAGATTCCTTAATCATAAGCCTGGATAAGATCTTCTTCTTGACCTTATTTTATCTGCTTTGCCTGGTCTCATTTGGAAATGAGAACCATTGAGGTTAATTAGAGTTACATGTGGCTGCCCATTTGGACACTTATACATATTCAAGGAATTAAATAAGGAATTGTTGGGGCATTAGGTTCCCTGCCCCACCCCCAAGTACACAGAATCTGGAAAACAAAATTTCCATTGAGTAAATAGGCTGGCCTGCTTCCTTCCAGCAAATTGTTATCATGCAAATGATTGAACGCGAAAATTCTTCCCTTCTACTTCTAATAATGAAAAAATTGCCCCAAATGAGTCATTCTTCAGCCTGTAGGTTAGGTTCTAAATTATTTTGGCTTTCTAAATGGAAATGTATTTGCCTTTTTTAATTGAACTAAATTTAGGAAAGGATGAAGTTTGAATCCTGTCCCTTTTCATAATTATGTTATATAATTATGAATTTTGGATTGTTTTTCTAAAATAGAAATGTTAATATCTCTGGTAGTTCTTGCCTCTTGGGTTGTGATAATAAATGAGATTATGCATATCTTTACTTTTCAAACTCTAGATATCAACAGTTACTTTAATTTTGTTTATGCTTTCCTGTGCCTATTTGTAAGGGGTTATTTCTATACTTCTTTAATAGTTCTTTTCTAAAGGAGAAATTCCACATTTACATTTTAAGAGTGAAAATAGTAGTCAAATTAATAAAATGCCAGACTTGCAGTCAAGAAAACTTGGAAATTTCAAACATTAAGGAAGAATTTCTTTACTACTTCAGATATTTATTACCTCTGAGACTGTGGGCAAGTGAATTACCTTCTATCAATCTCAGTTTCATCCATCTGTAAAATAGAGGATCATTGTACGATTCAAATGAAATAATGTATGTGATAAATAAGTGAAAATATATAAATGAAATAATGTATATGATAAATGATATCTGTTTGTGGTGTATAAATTATAAGTAATTATTTACATTGTGATTATTTCCCATAGAATACTCATTTATAGGAGTAAATTTTTTATATTTTAGGTGCAAGGATGGCTTGAAAGGATTCACTTTCTCAGCACTTAGGTAAGTACATTTCATCTGTCTTTATATTAAAAGATCATTTAAAACTTAGCCTACTTTTTCTTTAAAAGTAATAAAGTCAGAGTCACTGCTTATACTTTTACTTTAAAGAGCAATACTTTAAGGATTTGTTATTTCCTTTTTTTTTTTTTGGCAAGGCATTTGTGATTAAGTCTCTTGTATTAATATCACTGAGTTATTGGGAGTATCAAATATTAATTTATTAATATTAAGATATCAATTTGGTATGATTATAAAACCATTTTGCAAACTATAAAGCATTATATAAATGCTAGTTATTGTTAATATTAAATTATCTCTATGTACTGATATGATTTTTAAAAAATCTACCAATCAATTGTAGCTAACTTTGTTATTATTTCTGTTTATGAATTCTGAAATCCCTTCATTCATAATCTGTTGGCTTTTCACCTCTCTCTCTCTCTCTCTCTCTCTCTCTCTCTCTCTCTCTCTCTCTCTCTCTCTCTCTCTCTCCCCTCCCCTCCCCCTCCCTCTTCCTTTATAAAACCCTGCTTATTTTCTGTACCCTGGCCCCTCATTTCTCTACCAAGTCATTTCCCCTGACTAGCCATTCTCTCTTCTTCTCAACCCAACTTGACCTCTTAGTGAAACAATTCACTCTATATTGTATTCCTCTCTTGAATCATTCCTAATCCCATTAACATAGTATTGCCACCCTGTCAGATTACTACCACTTTTTACTGCCTTCATTCCAATATATGTGCTGCTTAATGAAGGTAAAGAAAACCACACAACCATTCTGACTGGCTCCACTACAACTTGTATGTTACATACTCCTAACTAGACCTCACTGTTACTATTCAGTTCTACTATATAAACTTCCTTATCAACTCACTTTCTCATTCTCTCTTTGCAATTCTTCCATACCTTTTCATCTCTCTTCAACTCTCTCCTTTCCTCCGAATCTCTCAGCTGAAACCTTGCCCTGTATTTTACAGAAAACATTGAAGCTGTTTGCTATGAACTCTCTCCCCTTCCTTCTTCATGTCCTACCTCTCATGTGCCTTCTGCCAGCATGGTGGAGCAGCCTTACTCCTTATCAGGGCTAACCCCTCTGCTTGTTCAAGTGATCCCATTCCATCCTATCTCCTCCAATAGATTGCCCCCTGCCACCCTCACTCTTTTTGCTTATTTTCAATCTCTCCTTCTCTACTGATTGATTTATCTACAAACATACCCATATTTCCTCATCCTGAAAAATTCTTCACTTGATCTTCCATTGCAGTTAATTAGCATCTTATATCTCTTCTGTTCTTTATAGTCAACTTCTCCAAAAAGACTGTCTACAGTAAAGTTACCACCATTTTCTCTTACTCTCTTCTCAGCCTCTTAACAATATGCCTTCCAAACTTATCATTGCATTGAAATTGCTTTTTCTAAAATTACTAATGATCTCTTAGTTGCCAAATCCAATGGCCTTTTCACAATCCTTATTCTCTTTGATCTCTCTGCAGCCTTTTATTTGATCACTCTCTCCTTGATCCTTTCTTCTCTCTAGGTTTTTGGTACATCATTCTCTCCTGGTTCTTCTTCCTAGCTGACCACTCCTTCTCTGTTGTCTTTGTGGATTTTCTTCTAGATCATGGCCTCTAATTGTAAATACCCCCTCAGAGCTCTGAACTGAGCTTTCTTTTCTTCTCCTTTTTTTAGTAATCTCATCAGCTTTCATGGATTTAATTACCATTTCTATGCTGTGATTCCCAAATCTAACTGTCCTGTCCAACTATCTAACCATCTCTCTGCTGATCTCCAATCTCACATCTCCAACTGTATCTTAAACTTAGTATGTCCAAAATGAAATCCAGTTATCTTTCCTCCTAATTTCTCCCTTCTCCAACCTACTTTTCCTTTTAGTAGGAATGAAAAAAGAAAAAAGTTCACAATTAGGATACCAGTAGGGGATTGAAAAGAAATGGTAAGATATGAGGAGATACAACAAAAGAAGAATCCATGAAATTTGGAAACTTGTTGGATATTATTATTCACGAAGAATTAAGAGTCACATAATTCTAAAGATTTGAGCTTGGATGATTAGCAGCATGGTGCTACTAAGAGAGTAAATCTAGATATAAGGGTAGGGAATTTTTAGGGAAAGATTATAGCGCTGAAGTATTTATTGAAAGCTCTTAAGATTATCCTTCTACTTGCTACATTTATCAGGGAAGTCTGTGTTGATCAGTTTTTCTAAAAATCATTTTTGAAATTTAACAAGACCCTTCTTTTGACTTAACCCTCATTTGTGTCTATAGTATTGTGAACAGAATCAAAAAAAACTATATTCTTTATATATTTTTAAAGTAATCATATCCTATCTCCTGATCAAGGAAATGCTGTTGTTTTGGATTTTCTTAATATATTACTATATAATTTTCTCTGCACAAGAGGAGATGTGGTCCCTGAACAAATTTCTTTTGTTCTGTCAATATTGCTTTGTGTACCCATAACATTTTATTAAGTTTATATCTTTATGTGTATTTGTATTGTATTGTATACTTCTCTCTCTTAAACAAGTTTAATCAGATTTTATTTAATTTCATATTTTCCACATTGTAAATAGGTTATCTTTATGGTTATAAAGCTTGTAAAATGGTTACAGGAATATTACTAACACCAAACATATTTATTATTGTGAAATTTCCTTGACAAAAGGTAATGTGAGTTAATGCAGGTAGGTCTTCATTGCTTTCCAAAAATAATCTGAAATAAAAAATCTGGTTTTAACCTCTTTTATTCTTTATGATTGTAATTTTTATTACAAACACGTGACTTAAATATGTACTGTATAAGAAATGTGACATAAAAATTATTCATAATAGCATTCTTCCAGAGTTAAGGTTAAAAAATTATTTATCATGACCCAATATTATGTGACTTGGGGTATTAGAAATGTAATGATACATACTGAACTAATATAGTAATAAATATTAAAGAATCTCAGCCAAAATAATTCAGCATTCCTTTAGTAATTAGCAGAATACACTATATTAATTGGTCAGCAAAAATTGTTGATCAATACTTTAGAAACTAGCTTTTTTTAATCTAAAAGTAATTTTTTTTGAAAATGAAAAATGCCTTCATATATATATTTATGTGCTTATATAGGTACACATACACACACATGTACACATACACACATACACAATTAGGTTTGGGGAAAAGTTGTCTTTATTTACCAAAATACTGAAGTTCACTGCTACCAAAGTAAATTTAAAAAAAAAAGTAAAGTTAGGGTTAGACATCTAACAACCCAATCTATAAGCCTAATGCTGATGAAATTTATATTTTTGACAAGGTGCCAAGGCTATGGAAAAGTAAAAATTTATATTTAAAATAAAATATTTCTGAAATACTATTATTATATTTCTTATAGTTGATGTTAGGAAATTATTGTGTCTATAATGCATAAATTAAAAAAAACAAGCATATTATTTAAGTGGTATCTTGTTAATGACTCTCTTTTAATAATGAAAATTATTTATCATGCTCTTTTTTAACTACTTCTGAAAGCTTTTTAATTTTAATTCAACAAACAATAATTGTTATATATGTGTGTGTGTGTGTATGTATGTACATATATATGTTATTAGTTTATAGGGTACCACTGTGCTAGTCACTGAAGATAAAAAGGAAAAGAAAAAAATTTACTACCCTCAAGAAGCTTATCCTTCTACAGCAATGGGATAGGATATGAATAATAATATATAAATACAGTCTAATTCGAAGAATCAATATTAACAATTGGGGAAATCTGAAAGATTCCATATGAGCAGGGGCAGATATGAGCGGGGGCAGATAAACTAATATAAGGGAAGAGAGTGCATTCCAGGAATGAGTGACAGTGTATGTGAATGCACAGTTATGAATGATGGAAAGTTGAGTTGGGGTAACTATTAGTTAAGATTGGCTAAAATGTCAAATATGTGAATGGGGAGTAAATATATCATTTACTGTGTGGAGAATAAATGAAGGGAGCAAAGACTGAAAGCAAGGAGATAGTTAGGAAGCAGTTAGCTGCCCAAGGAGAGAAATGATGAAAGACTTGAACTTGACTAATGGGTTGGTATGAGTAAAGAGAAAGCAATGAATATAAAATACTGTGGAGTTAGAATTGTCAAGGTATGGTAGCAGATTGTATAGACAGTGTGTGAAAGAAGGAAAAATTCAATGTGACCTCTGAGGTTGGTTGCAAAGATAGTAGTGCCATTTATAGAAATAAAGAAATTTACAAAGAAAGATTTAGGAAGAAAAATAATGATTTTCATTTTAGAAATGCCACGTTTTGAGATCCCAATAGAATCCAGGAGATGTTTAGTGGATACTTTTCTATTTTGGGCTACAGTTTAGGCAAGAGAATACGACTAAACATAATGACTTAGAAGAAATCAGTATCAATAGAACATGGGAATGGAAGCTATGTTAGGTTTGGAAAAAATGGTGAGAAAATGTATATAAGAAGTAGACATGGTTTTTGGACAATAACAGGTTTAGGATTTTGGAGAGTGAAATGAATTCTTTTAAGGATGAAGGAGACTTGGGTTGATTTTTATTTATTTATTTATTTTATTTGCAAAACATGTATGGGTAATTCTTCAACATTAACCCTTACAAAGCTTTCTGTTACAATTTTTTCCTCCCTACTCCCCACCCCTCCCCTAGATGGCAGGATATCCACTACATATTAATTATGTTAAAATACTTGACAAACAAGTATTTCAATATTATTGACATGTAGTGGACTTCCTGCCATCTAGGGGAAGGGAGGGGACTGGGCGTAAAAGTTGTAATGGAGAGCTTTGTAAAGAGCAATGCTGGGGAACTACCCATACATATGTTATACAAATAAAAAGCTTTAATTAAAAAAAAAAGAAATAACTAAAATTTGTTACCATCTGACAGATTTTGACTTATTTGAAATTAATTCATTTTCAGCCTAGTTTTCTTATGTATAATGTTTGATACCTGAAATGTATTGTTATCAATATAAAAATGGTATTATTACTGTTACTAATAATGATATTGTGTGTTGTGATGATGACTTAATGATGATGATGATTGCAATGGGTTTATGACCTTGTTTTGGTCACTTGACCTATCTGGTTGACAAATTCTTCATCTTAAAAATAAATGAATTGTAGCAGATAATTTCTAAAAAAAATTACTTGACAAATAGAATATATGTATACATATTTCCACACTTATTGTTGTGCAAGAAAAATAGTATCTACAAGAAAGAAAAATCAGAGAAAGGAAACACAATGCAAGCAAACATCAATTGAGAGCATGAAAATGTTATGTTATGGTCCACATGTCACATCCCTCTGTCTGGGTGTATATGGCTTTCTTCATTGAACAGTTGGAAGTGGTTTGAAACATTTCATTGTTGAAGAGAGCCATGTCCATCAGAATTGATCATCATATAGTCTTGTTGTTGCTGTGTATAATGTTCTCCTGATCCTGCTCATTTCACTCAGCATCAGTTCATGCAAGTCTCTCCAGGCCTCTCTGAAATTGTCCTGCTGGTCGTTTCTTACAGAACAATAATATTCCATAATATTCATATACCATAATGTATTCAGCCATTCTCCAATTGATGGGCATCCCTTCAGTTTCCAGTTTCTTGCTACTACAAAAAGGGCTGCCACAAACATTCTTGCACATGTGGGTCCCTTTCGCTCCTCTAAGCTCTCTTTGGGATATAGGCCCAATAGAAATGCTGCTGGGTCAAAGGGTATGCACAGTTTGATAACTTTTTGAGCATAGCTCCAAATTGCTCTCCAGAATGGCTGGATCCGTTCACAGCTCCACC